>DWFO01000169.1:0-24535 GCA_018246595.1 Mimoniades nurscia nurscia
TCATTAAAAATTTAACAGTTAAATATAATTTACTAGAACACAAGGCACAAATTAAATAGGTAGATATTTGTAACAGTTTTATTTACGCATTTAATAACTTGATGAAATTCTAAACATTACTAAAATAATAGTTTAGTAAAATTCAGAAAGTGTAATTCAGTAGTAAATGTCAAAATTAAAAAAGTTTAAAACTATTTTGGTATCTTTAATATGTCACATGTATACTATACACCCACATATCTCGTTTCACCATTTCAAACATATATTTAATATTAGAAATTATGTAACCAAAGAAACCATATACATATTAGGACAATCACAAGTATTTATTCTGGTGTATAATTATCTACAAACTGCAAGGTTATTGGCAGGAATCACTCTGCCTACTCTGGAATCATGAGTTATTTGACTGAGTTATCAGTTTACTAAACAGTAACCATGGAATGTAAAGAAATTTATAAATTCTAAATGCCGAAAATATTGTAACAGTTCCTAGCAGTAATATTTTTGTGAATCATTCTACCAATGGCATTTCTAGATTTATAAATGTACATACTTAAATAAAATTGATAAAATATCTGACCCTACTTTGTTTAATACTTGTAGCTTGACACAGAATAAAAATGAAAATATTGCTCTAATTAATTAATTGTTAAGTGTTCGTGCCTAAAGATGTTTCACTAGTATGTTCCAAAAATATTCTGATAATACCCTTTTATACCTCCATACATCTTGGTCTGTTGTATATTATATATAACACAAAAACATTTATTCAACCAATTGTTAACTAACCAAGTTAATTAATTGATAAATACAAATAAAGGACTAATATTGCATTACCTATTAATTCAGCCTGAAAAGACTTGAGTGTTCACACATTACATACATATTTCAACAATTTTGAATAATATATTATGATATCAACGACAAGAACGATAAATACCATATTCATTATACCAGACACCATATTTTTTATACAACTATACAATATCTTATTAAAGATCAGCTGAACATTGAATTGTGTAAAGTGTCTAGATCTTCTTTTCTTTGTTCTGCACGTTTCTTTTCTTTCTTAAAAGCCTCATAACCCTCATCATCAGTTGGCAGTTCATGTCGACAAAATGGACATGAATTTGTCTGGAAAACAGTAAAGGAAAATTAATTTGAAAAATTGATGTAAGATAAAAAAACATATTTTCCTATTTAAAAAAAACTGAAGGTTCCATCAAAACTAATAATCCCTAAAAAGATAGGCAGAGGAGTGTAGTACACCTCATACAAATTGCTCCTCTACTACACTCCACTGCTCTACTAAACTCCTCTGCCTACCTCTTCGGGGATTACAGACATGTTATTTTTACCCCATACTAACAACACAGACAAAGAAACTGTTAAAAAATCTGCAAAAACATCTAAAATAAATTGAAGAACACATTATTCTACACAATAAAAAGCAATGAATAAGAGTCATTGGAAAAAGAGCAATACATAAAAGGAGCATATAGTAGTATAAAGCAATTGGAACAAGGAATAGTTGTAGCTACAGAAAAAGGGATTTATACAATAAATCAAAAACCATACCTTATTGAGCCAAGTCAGTATGCATGTGGCATGAAATATGTGATGGCATGGCATTTCCTTGGCTTTTTCACCTTTATTGAATTTCTTTAAACATATTGGGCATTCTCTGCCTTCAGTGTCTATAACTATTTCTGGTATATTTTTGACAGCTTCTTTGGAGGCTGGTGGGGGCAATCTGCAATTATATAATGTTATTTTATCGTCATCATAATCTTGACTATAATGATTGACTGCCTCATTGGTTGTGTTGGTTGCAAATGCGACTACCGAAAGGGAGGGCCTGTCTGGGTTCGATTCCTGGGTCGGGCACCACTAAATTTTCTAGTTTAGATTTTCTAGTAGTTGCTCGGAATCTGGATATATGCCCAGTATATGGCAATGAGATCATCACCTATTCCATCGTGGGACTTAAAAGTAACTGGTGAAACGTGGGAGTATTCTACATTCGGGATTACAGGATTGATGTTACTTTTTTTAAATCATAATCTTCAAAATTATTATTGTTTCACTGTGGTACAACTCCACTGGTTCCCTTCAATTAAACTAACTGGCCCAATGTGAATTAGCACATTTCAGACACCATACAGAACCAAACATTAAGGTGTATTATTTTTTGTCTAATTGTCTGAAAAATGCTAGCTAGCTATTCCAAAAAATGTGCATCGACAGGGAAATCTCATCTGTTATACATTTATAAAAATCAACATACAATTTAAGTAATAAACATTTTATAATCATTAAAATTATTGCGTTACGCACCTGGGCCATTCTCCTGAGAAATTGTCATCATACATGCCAAAATCTATTAGAAATCGTGCCATATGTAGAAGGTGATTAGGTGTTTCCCCTTCGGCTAACTCCCGCCATCCCATTTCTTCAAAATAATCGGTCATAATGGAACAAAATATAAATTTTTCTTTAATATTCAATACAAAACAATACACTGAGCTCAGGCTCAGGTACAACTTGTCTTCTCATTTCTCAATAACACGAGTAATGACAAATGACAATGACACATACAATGAATCAACAGATATTAATCAACACTCAATAGTTAGTATAGTAATGATATATGATAAAAATTGCACTTAATTCAGTACATATAAAAAATTACATATTTGATAGAATATAAAGAAATTTTATTGGCTGCATTTTATGCATAAATAAAGCAACTTTAATACATAAATTCACCCTAATGAAATAGTTACTGATTGGCATTTAATATTAAATGCTTCGCTAATCAATATATTAATAATACCTAACCAATTACCAATGTATTAAAACTAGCAATACTAGACAGATTATATTCGCGTGCAGTAGGCGAGCATGTAGGCGAGCGTAGCAAAAGTCGTGTCATAGATAGAGAGAAAAAATGAATTTGGTGTTCGCTTTTCTCTCTTTAAATTATTGTATCCGTTAGCAAATGTGCGTCGTGTCAATTACTGAAGAAGCCGATCAGATATAATCAAAGAGATATTTTCTCTTAAAAACGTGCCTGCGGCTCGTTTACTCTAACTGTAATATTACAGTTCGTATGTAGTATGTACTTTGTGGGTGGTATGCATAGAGATACACAATGCATTTTCAGGACATCGTGTTTCAAAAGATTTCATTATCGTTAATATACTGTGTTATCCTCGTGTCATCATGAAAGCAATAAATAACGTAAAACGTTGATTCATTTCACTCACAACAAGTATGTACAGACATAGATATGTACATATATAGACAGTAAGTACTCCTAATTTGGCATTGTACGAAATATTAGACTACCTCCTAAGGCATTTGTTTACACAGGATAATGCAATAACAACATTAAATTGATTAAATATGAGTGGATCATAAAGCTAAAAAAAATATTCGTACTTGTAAACTTCCAATAATTTCAAGAGTAGGTATACGTAGGTTTCTATAAAAATCACGGCCTAACAAGTTATCAGGCTATAAGAGCGAATAAAAAAAGTCTACAACGTTGCATAGCTTACCTACATATTGGTAGCGTAAAGCAACATCTGAAACCACGTTCACAGTTTTCAGATATTAAAAATGTTACCGTTAGGTATTAAAGGTTTTCCGTTATTAGCTGGAAGTAATACAAGAGGAGGAAAAAATGTTGGCTGCTGGAAAAAAATAATAATTTGCGTTAACGAAAAGTTATACTCTACGTCATAGCACTTAATGACTACTATGACTTTGCTGATGGTGAGTAAATTTCTGTAATTATGCGATTTAGTGTTCGTGACAGTAAGACAGCAATATTGCAGTATAAAAAACGGAATCACTGACGATAGAAAAATCCTATCGATGATCGGCAACGTAACGGCGCTACTCGTAGTAGAGAGAATTAACGTTAAGAATTCTGGGTTACTCTTGTACTACCCAAAGAGCCTCTGTTTTAGCTAGAAAACATGTGGCCACTTTAAAATAAGTAATGGTCAGTCGCGGTCACGCGACATTTTATGAAATTTTTTCTGTTCTCAGCGTAGTTAGTTCAAAAAGTGTCTATGTAAGTTTTTTTTTGACAACTTGTATACACAATATGCAAAGAAAAGAAATAGAAGAGAAGGAAAGAATGAGGAAGAGAAATTGTCGTGATTCGTAAAGTCATTGAAGTAACCCCAGCGACGGCATGGCCTGATGTGACTGTAAAGACATTTCGATTTTTGAAGCTTCTACTCTAAACGGAGATAATAGTGTTATAAACGTGTAAAATTATATATATCCACCGAAAGGATTTCAGAGCTGATACACATGTTCAAAAAGAAATGAAATTAAAAAAAAATAGCCAGTTTTATTAGATACTTTCGATGTCATATACTTAATATCATCATGAACCAATTGCAGCCCATTACAGGACATAGCCCTCCCCTGAGAGGTAGGTGTAGTTCATTATCCCCACGTTGGGCATGCGGGTGGAGGATCGCAGACAGGTGTCTCGCACCTCCTGCGCTGCTGCCCATAGACGCCTAAGACATTAATATATTCATATACTTAATATATTACTATTATATTCGAGAAAATATTGGAAGAACCAATATCGCTGTAGGTCAATGGTCGCACACGCCGAAAACAAACTTCGTCCAACTTGCTTCCGCGTCCAAACACTGGCACAAGAATAGAAACGTAATTTTTTCATTGTTTTTCAGTATATTGTCTAGGTGATTACCTCGTGAGTTAAGTGGTTGCAAGCGAGGCTGCTGGTCTAGTGGTCCTGGGTTTGAAAACAGATTCGAATACTATTGGGTGTTTCTAGCTTTGAATTCCTAATAGTACCTAGTTCTGATTCTAGATTTATACCCCGTGTATGGCAATAAGCTTACCCCATATTCCATGGTGGAACGTATATAAACATCTCATGTGAATTGCAGGAGTGTACTACACGCCTCTGCCGACATCTTCAGAAAAATACAGATGTGATGTCGTTTTTTCTTGCTTTTATAGCATACGTTTGTTGTATTTCACATTATTGTAAATAAAATGAAATTAAAAAAATTAGTACCTATAATACCTAAGGAGCTTTTTTCTGAACCTCAATAATAATTTTCGTAACTGCTCAATTCCCCTAAAAAAAATCCGGTCTAAGAGACATGTAAGCTAATAGTCATCTAAGCTCACTATTAATTTCTTATTGTAAAATCTTGCCGATTCATATTATTTACGGTTCTAAGTAAAAATATGATTTTTTTTAACACTAAATGAATATTTTGTTAAATTATTATTAGTTATTACTTCTTTACTTGATAGAAGTTCTATGTTATACACATATTAATGTACTATAATAGAGTACGCAATTATTAAATTAAATTAAATTTAAAAAAATAAAGTCTTCATTCCAGTAGCAGCAACTTAGTGCAGTGTCATTTAGCCAGACCGAGAACATGATTTGTAGAGATTTTAGGATATTTTGGACTCTTGATTCACATATTTCTTCTTTACTACTCATGAGTCAAGTATCAGTGATGTGTAGAACAGCTAACATTACGCTATTTCTACGCGACGCAATCGTAGCTGATTACCACAAGCATGAGCGATTGATGGCATCGCGTAACAGTATTATTCTCGTAGTATCTTAACGGAGCGCAAACTGGCTAGTCGAGTGCAACGGACTGTGTTACACTTACAACATAACATACCAGTGAAAATTTCTTGAAAGTAAACTTAGGAAGCAATAAAAATTAGGTAAGAAAAATTCCAAACTTTTTCTATTAAATCAATTAATTTTAAATTTATTTCCTCACGTTTCGAACTTTTTTTTATTTCTTTATACGCCAATTAACACAAGTGGCCAGTTCAATAATACTTTTATTGAATCATAACCGTTTGATTATTCATATACTTTATCTTTCCTTTTATTTGGACAATTTTTTAGTTTCATAAACTTATGAAAATTAAGTTTCTATTGAGCCCGTGCTGGATTATTTTAATTAGCTCACCTTCATTATGTACCAATTCATCGATAAACATAACACATTACCTATGGTCGCTCTATATACAGGTATTGTAAAAAATGTATAATTTTATTTTATGTCTTAAACGAAATAAACAAATATTTAGTTTTCGATACTGAGCGATAGTTAAACCAATTAGGTCAGATTCGTCACTCGATAAAAATAAAATTAGTGTTTACTGTTTTTCCTCGTAACAGAGCTATAAAATTATACTTTAAAATGTAATGTTTACCGTTCGACATGAATAGAAACTGTCCTGCCTTTTCTTAGTTGTAAGTATGCGTTACAAGCGTATCCGACGCGTCGTATTTTGGGTCCATTGCGTACCGGTTTGGATTCGAAGCTGGGCCCGACACCAAGTTTATGCTCACCTAATAAGAATAAACTAACAACACATTCTTTAACTATAAACAGATGAGTAGTTCCGGAACTTTCACGCGTGTCTTGTCTATGGTTGATACCAAAAGGAAAACCACATTCAAACAATGATGCTTCCTGCATAATGAGTAAGAAATGTAGTACGTAGGTAACCTTCACGATAACATATCAGTAAGATTAACGAATAACTCCGATATGCATATAACGAAGTTGTTCAACCCGTTTTTTGAGAATATTAACGTAACATATTTAATTACAATAAACGATAAATTTATTAGTACCTATAAATATACTAGGTTTATAATTATCTACGTATTAAAATTTGTACAGGTATAGGACATTTCGAATTCATATCAAAATTTAGCAAAAACTATAGGTATTACCTAAAAAACTCACATCTCACAACTCACTTACACATATTTCGATATTTAATATAAATCAATAATTTAATATTCTATTATAATAATATATATAATAATTTAATATTCTATTATATGTCATTGGTTGTTCTGTGTTTAACTCGGAAGGGACGACTAATGTATATTAACACATTTGTAATTAAATTATAACTTTAATCAGAGCGTAAAAATTATCACGATATCTCCAAAACTGTGAGTCCAATTGATTTAAAACTTAACACAAATATTTAATTAGTCACGTAGGGATCAGCTAAAAACGCATTTGTGGAAATTCCTACGCTAAGGGGGTAAAATAGGGGTTGAAAGTTTATATGACATTTCGTCGGCACTGAACTTACACATCTGACATTTTGGATTTAGGCTCTCCGTGAACAAACAAATAGACGTGTTTGATCGTTTCTGGAAATTTCACCCTTAAGAGCGTAGAATAGGGGTTGAACATTTGTATGAAACTTTGTCGTTTATGAAGTTACGCAAATGATTTTTGGATTAATCTCTCAATAAACAAAAAGAATATGTATTTGACAACAAATCGACGTCTTCGATCTTTTTTTTTAATTCTACTCCACAGGGAGTAATATATCTATATACATATAAAAGATTTTCTATTTATATAGTGACTCATCACGATATCTCTGGAACTATAAGGCCTAGAGAATTGAAATTTGGCAGGAGTATTTCTTTGGCTAAGTAGAAATCAGCTACGGGTTTCACGAAATTCCATGCCGAAAGAGGATTGCGGAAGCGTAATGGAAAATTGATATATCCAAACTACAACTCCGACAAATCTGAAATTTGGTAGGAATATATTTTTTGATACGTTGAAGTCAGAGAGGAAGAGCGAAAGGGGAAGGGGGCGGAAGGGGAAGCAGTGAGGTACGGAGAGAGGGAGGGGGAGAGAGTGGTACGAGGAGAGGAATAGGGAGAGGGAGATATTTTCAATCCCATTTGAAGGTAGAATTACGTAAATTTGTTTATAGTATCTCAACGCCTCAAAAAAGACAATATTTAATACCTATATAACTTTTACATAGGATACATTTTAGAATTTTAGAATTCCACACGAAGTCGTGGGACACGTCTCCTAGTATCTAATAAATAATTAAATAGGTTCCCAAATTAAAGAGGATCTAGGTCATTTACAATATAAATATCGTAGTATCATATTGCGTTGAAAAATAATTATATGTTTTATTTAGAGGAAGTTCTGCACTCGTATAATATAGTCCGCATTTTCCTATTAAATTCGTTTCCCTCTAGCCAGTCACATAAAAATATATGTACTGTATGTAATAATACATACGTATTAAATTGCCATCGCGCACTTGGCCAGAGTACCTATGGCATTAATCCTTTCATTCTAAGAGGAGACCCATGTTCCAACAGTGGATGATAAAAGGGTCGGAAAAAAATATTCATTACAATAACACTGTACTGTACCTATTGACTGCCTTGTTAGTGGAATGGTTGCAAGTGCGACTTCTGATCGAGTGGTCCTGGGTACAATTCATGAGGCGAATACTCGTAGGTATTTATTATTATTTATTTATTATTACAATTTCTGGTAGTTACTCGGAGTCTGGATTTGTGCCTTGTGTATAAGTAAGCTAACTCCTTTGTGTTGTGTATAAGCTAACCCCTTATTCCCTAGTGCGACGTAAACGTAACTGGTGAAAAGTGGTAGATAGACGTGACTACAGACGGGGATTACTTTTTTATAATTATATTGAATTAGGTACTTCCTTTTGTTAAGCTCGCAACGATTATATATATCTCTCTCAACAAATATTCCTACAATTATATGTTTGAATTCAGGATATAATTAACTATGTTTATTACATTGAGTTATGCTGGAAAGAATTATTTACCGATGCATACGCAGACCTTAAAACGCACATAGGTATTAAATATACATAGTACGATTTTCTATATACGAATGATTGATGCTATGACATCACCCGGTGCGCATAAAATAGAATAATAATTATTTATTGTGTAACAACTCTCTTACGTACTTCGTAAGCGTAGGGCAGCAATTCCCACATGGTTGGTCGCGGTTATGTTCGTCAATCTATCAAGATAGCATAGCAATATACGAGTAGGTATGAATTACAAAGTTTTTGGAATATTTGTATACTTACCTACTTCAAAAAAGGATGAAACATAGAAAAAGGAACTTTTAAAATATGACCAAAAAACTCCAGTTGCAAAACGCAAATTACTGAACGTTAGAATTGATAAAAGAAAACTATATAACCTACACGTAACATAAGCGGAGCGAAACATACATATGTATATGTAGTCCTTCACTAACTGATAATTGTGAGCTAAAATAACAAATTAGAGCAACTATCAACCGTACCGTATACCTAATATTTTAAACAAACAGTACTAGTACGCCGTACATTTGCCTATTTCTCACACCAATTTGTCGGGTGAAAACGTTCGTGCCTACGTGGATATGTCGGTCGTCGAATGACGCAACACGTGTTAGATCACAGATTGAAACGGACGTAGGTAGGTGTAAACAATTCTTTACTCGCTGTAATTTTTACAAGGCCCTTGATTGCAACAGTCTAGTCCGCCATGTTCCACGTATTAAGTACAAAAAATTCCTGGTGATTGGAATCGTGGCAGTATGATGTGAATTAAATCTAACTAGACACATCGTACGTCTTGATTCTAAGGAATCTTATCAGTAGATGCCAGACTTAAGCACTATTTTACAGCTAAGTAATAAAATGATTAAGTTCAGCGAACGCTTTTAAGAGTTCGGTTGAATATTTCTACAGTAATCAACGATACTGATAATGTTCCGGTTACGATGTTTAAAGATAAGCATAGGTGTAATATACTTAGTCAGCTTCTATATTGATATGATCTTATCTTGCTTATGGGTAAGGAATGCCTTGCTTCTACAATAGGCTATTTGACAACATTAAAAATATGCTACGAATTGTAATCATCCTATTAAATAATAACGAAAAAAAGCGTATTTCTTTAAACAAGTTCATTTCTTTGTAAAAAAAAACGAAAAGAAAATACAGTATTTTTTGAAATGTAATCAATAACAGGAACGTCCTGTGATTGGTTGTTACTTTGGTTATGTCACATGCGAGTAAATACTACAGATAGTTGTCCGTTTTCGACGTTATCATCCATATTTGCGCTATTTCTTAAACAGTCTCCTAATATTTTTACATAAATTTGTTAGCTAAGAGTTATATGATTTATTTTTGATGTGAAAATAATAAGAAATTTTGTTAAAGCTGATAGCAGTAGGTAACCTACCTAAAATAGACGCCTTTATGATTGCACTTTTCTTCAGTAACAATTCAGATTTCTATGCTGTGGATATCAAAAACGTAAAAATAATAAGGTGAATATATCTTAACGTAACATTACGCCTGTCATCCCCGAAGAGGTAGGCAAAGGATTGTAAAACAATCCCACGTTTCACCAGTTACGTTTACGTTCCACTATGGTGGTGAGCCTATTGCCATACACCGGGCATATAATCAGACTCCGAGCCACTACTAGAAAATCTAAATTAGTAACTTCAGTAGTGCCCGACCCGGGAATCGAATCCAGGACCTGTTGCACTTGCAACCAACACGATCAACGAAGCACTAAAAATAAACATTTGTAAAAAAATCTATTATCATAAGTATTAACGTTTCCTGTTATCCAACCGCATATTAAACACCTAAGACTCAAACAGAAACAAGGTGACCTCGAAGAAAACGAGAGTTTAAAAAAACCAACACCATAGCATGCACAACGGTGGAAAATAAAACCAGAGGTCAAACAGAATAAAACAATCTATCCAAAAGTACCATTTGCTGCATTTTCAGGTCATTCGTCCTTGCTATTGAAATTTCAATTAAATTCACGTAGGTACCTAAGCACGCCATGCTTTGTATTATTATTGGATTGCTTTCAAACATGACCTTTGACCCAACCATTAAACACGAAATGAAAACAAGTCATACCTAATACGTGTCAGACATATTATAGACCAAAAATAAGTAGCTATAGTTGATTTACATATTTACGAGTACCTACGTAAGATACAAATAAGTTGCGTATGAACATTTAGGTTCAACAACGATCACCTACAATATTTTATGAACGAAACAATCCTGTGCTGTGTTTACAGATTCATATGTCTTCCTGAGATCATTATTTTAATCGGGTTGGCAGGATAAAGTTTATTCAGTTTATCGAGACATAATCTTCATTTAATGTCATGTATTTGGTTAAGATGGACGACTCTTGGTGTCTCTTGCCACTTGCATCTATCGTCATTCTTATGCTTCATTTACAATTTTTTTTTCAGAACATGGGCAACGTGGTCTTTTCAATTATTTGGCTCGTAATTTTAATATTTATATCATTATGGCTTGCCGGGATTGCAGCGGGCATATACATAATCGTCTTACCCTTCACTGTCTGCATAAATCCATTAACAGTGAGTAAAAACTATAGTTTATTTCTTATTTAATATTACATTCTTATAACGTAATATGACGTAGGTATTTATTTGATGGATACAAAATTGTCCATGGAACGCTCGTAACCCGGAGTTGTATACAGTTTACTCATGAACGGTGAGTAATAGTTAGTTACTGTCCCTTATCTTAACAAAACGTATAGCGATGGAGCGTGATGGAGTCACCGCCTAGTCAACGCAATTAACATAAATTACTTGCATCCAGCCTCGGGCATTAAATATGGTCGCAGCGCCAGCGCACTTTCTCGTTCCTTGATTATAAAAACGGTCTGTCACCAATAAGACAATAATATTAAGGTAATATTACGGATAATGCACTGATAGTATAGATTCTAATACATACTAGGTATACTCGTAGATATATATTACATTTATAATAAGTTTATTCTGCCCATGTTGTGTATTATGCTACACATTAATATTCATGAAATAAATGATTTACATTGCATTTATAGTGTATGAATAATATAAACAATCAATTGAATGATAAATTGCAACGGTCATTTGTATTGACCGTCAAAGTGGCAAATGGTGATAGCCTCTAGGTTTACAGTGCAGTCTCCAGTTCTGGGGATCACTGCTGGACATAGGTCTGCAACTGCTGCAAGCCCAAAAAGCGCCATCACGCCCTGTCCTCCGGAGTATCCTCGATTCCGACCCCAGCGCACCTCTTTCTTTGTTAAATTATTTGCATTTTAAAATTTAATGTCGCTTGTTGTACCAGTAAAGGAAAATGTCACGAGGAAACCTAGTAGACCTTAGGCTCTACATGGTTTTAAAACTATGTATATGAAATATGTATCCCGCGCTTGACCAGCGTAACAGCCTAAGGCTTCTCATTGTGAACCCTCGTAATAACCATAATTGTAACCATTGGGAAACGTAACCGTGTCCAACGAATGGAACGATTAAGGCTTTGATGATGAAAACAAACCAAATGAGCCTAAAGCTATTAAAGTTTCTCCAACTCAGAGTTTCTTCATCGTTTATATTCAACTGAATTTATTTCCGCTTAGAAAAAGTTTTAAAAATATCCAACAATATGATTTCTCGTTTCGTCGAGATCGACCTTATTACTATTTTAGGCATTTGTATTCTATATACTTGAAAATTAGACCATCGGCGCCGAGTTTAAACACTGATGTGACATAATCACAACATTGTTATTTTCATTATTATCCACCAACAGGCATATTTTTTAAACCGGGGCAGAGACCAAATTAAAACTTTAGCTTCGGCTTCGTCTAATAAGTATTAAAATAATTAGTGATAAAAATTTATTTTCAATTTGTAATATGATAAAGCTATTTAATTTATTAAATGTATGTGCTAATATGTTTTTTTTTTGTTGCAGGGACTTACCGACTTTCTACTTACAGTCGTACAGTTCCCGCGATACTGTGCGCAGGCGATGATGGAGGGGCGGGGTTTTAATTGATTATAGTTATTAATTCTAGTCGTCTACTTGAATTTTTATGTTCATTTATTAATTTGTATCGCACATTTTTAGTGCCATAAATGCTGTCGCGTGTTCACAAATTAACAGTAATTTTAGATAATAAATAAGTATTAATGTAGTAATAATGGTGTAAAAAATCAATTATACTTTAATAAATAAGTTTACTAGAATATTATTTAAATTGTAATGTGGCACAGTCCCACACTTCGCGTATTTATTCATCTATACAGATTTTACTCGCGTCGTCCTCTTCAAATATAATATTTAAGTAATACCCCACATTAAGATTTATTCAAGACTAAAAATGATAAATCACTTTTCACTTTAATCACGTATTCTCATACGTACGTATGTGCTCATTTATGTAATTATTCACTGAAAAATAATTTACCCGACAAGCGGATAAACGTATATTGTGAAAATAATAATATAATTGACTGCCTGGTCGCTTGTGTTGGTGACAAGCGCGACTGTCGATCGGAAGATCTTGGGTTCAAATCCAGAGTGGCACTACTGGATTTTTCTGATATAGATTTTCTAGTAGTGGCTCTGAGTCTGAAAATATGCCCGGTGGAAGGCAATAGGCTCACCACCTATTCCATAATGGGACGTAAACGTAACCAATGAATTACAGGCGTGATATTATGTAATTATATAGTTATACAATAATTGAAACACGTTATATCATAAAAGAGTACTTTATATTAATAATCATTGTATGTACAAAATGTTACAGACAGTAATAATAATAAAACGTAACGCTAAAAAAACTAATGTTTAGAAATCCTTATTTTTAGAACATTTACTTTTACGTATTCCGTATATTTTATAAAAAGATAAAAATAGTTGTTAGCAGCCAGTCACAAAGTTAAGCACGAACAGCAGACAAAACATCCTTTATGACTGGTCTTAATTCTTGTACGTGTTGTAAACATCTCGCCACAAATGCTCTGAAAATAAATACATAAGTGACTATTACATAATGCATTGTCATCTCTATGAGGTCATACTAGATTTTGACATTGATAAAGCTACATCTTTCAATTATTGTAAAAATGAAAGATGTAGCTTTATCAATGTATAAAGCTACATCTTTCAATTATTGTAAAAATGACAATAAAGAATATACACGTAAATAAATAATAGTTTAATAAAAGACGCTTCGTAGCAACATTAACTAAAATATTAGATTGTACAGACTGAGATTTAAAGGAAGGACGTCCTTTAAATCGTAAATATACAAAATAAAATAAAGTTACTATTAAAGTAAATGCAGTGGGACGCAGTTTACCTTAAGTAGGACAAATGTGCAGCTATTGATTAAGTTAGTTCTGAAACAGTCGCCATTAAATTTAAACTTACCCATAAAGCTCCAAAAAAGCAGTACTGACATCCGCATTACGGAATTCTGTATCTTTCAATATAGCTTGCAATTTGTATTTCAAATTTTCACCCCGAAAAAGTATGCTGCAAGTAAGTAAACACAACATCAAAAAACCAACTCTTGCTTAAGCTGCTCCGTTTTCGTGAATAATATATTTCGGTCAAATATATTCCCGCAATATATTATTCATGAAAATGTATAAAAAAATATGTTTCTTAATAAAATGCGACAGAAAAATCAGTCATAGAAATTAGTTAACAGTTACAAATCACTGCGGCCTTTTTAAAGCGAGATAAACTTAATATAGAGCATCACGCACATGTGGAAATATCGCAAAGAGAATAAAGAAACGCTAATACAAAGCTTCCTTCGCGGTGAGCCTCTGACAACTAAGTATAGTTTTCAACTTGTAAAACACCAAGAATATACCAAGATGAAATCGCACATTTCGCCATACCATAAACGTAATCTATGCATACCTTAAGGCAATAAGGTTGCATTGCATAGAGCTGAGAGTAAGGGCTGTGCACACAATAGCGTCACCAAGGAGACGCTCCCAAGTCATCAGGCGACACCTTTGAACCGTAATGAAAAAAAAACTCTTCAGTAAGGATAAAGATAAATATAACGAACATGCAAATGTACCTGATAAAAGACATACAAAGTTTATGTATGTACAAATCTGCTTGTTCAGCTTTCTGCTGAATACACTTTTTGTCATATGTCGACGAACCTAATTGCTCCATACAATTTGTGCTGTAAAAATGAAAACGGAAATATAGTGCAATATGGTGACAACAATCAAAGTGTAGCTACTAACATTTGTTTTTCATACATTCTTATACATTTATGAGCATAGATTATTTTACAAATACTTATTTTGTAATGTTCGGTATGTAGAGTTACAACATGTACTAAATAAGCCAATTTGTTGATTATCTATTGTTCAAAGACACCTTTTATACATATTAATACATAAGTAAACTGTATATTAATGGATTAATATACAACAATCACACAAAAAAATAACACACACAATCACACAAAGAGGCAGTCTCTTTTATTATTGTTGGAATTGTCCTTTATCCCTATTACAATTACCATTTTATCATTTGATTGCTGAAATTTTAAATATAAACAATTATGAACATATAATTGTTGATAATTAATCTCTCCATGCCTTGTACTACTGATTTATAAACATTATCAAGGTATTATCATTAATAAAAAAATTGGATACATATAAATTTCATTCAACAGTACAGAAAACATGAATTTTTTACTTTACTTTAACATGTAACTCAATAAATAAATAAATGAAAATTACCTAAAAGCATAAACTGCTGCCGAAACATCCTTTACTTCCTGCGCCATTCTATTAATAAAGCATCTGAAGTGAATCTTTAGATCACCCTCGTTTCCCGCGTCCGCATTCGCCAAATCATTCTCAACTTCTAATTCATATTCGTAGAACTCGTCATCGGTTTCCCCTGCTTCCGTATGTTCTTGATCAGAATTGTAATTATCTAACAAATTTTCCATCTGTTGTTTCCTTAACCATTCATCAATTTCTGGACACCTAACAAAATTTCTAATTATTGTTTGCTTATTAGGTGTCTCCCTGTCTAACATATTCGAAACACTACCGTTTACTTCACTGCTGCTATCTTTGCTAGTTTCTATATTATGTAAGCATTGCATATTTTTGGACACTTTTATTTTATCGGGAAGGTTCTCGTTAAACTTGTTGTCTGTTTTATCAGCATTGAAAGACTCACGGAGCGCTAAATTACGGAAAAATATATTTTTCCTAGATAATGTACTGTTGTTTTTGTCGTTTTCAGACATTTTTTTATCGGCTTCATTGTTTACCTGTGAATAGAATTTCTGTTCGATTATATCTAAAGTTTCAACCAGACCTTAGGCTTATGGACCCTTGCACGAGAATGGTCAATTTCATGGATGTGATGAATACAAGAAATAAAATTATTAAACCTAATCTCGAAAACTCGGAATATTTAAATATCTTAGCCTAACTCCATATGACAAACATTATGAGAAATATTAATCTATTCTAGTAATTGATAAATAATGATGAACTGATAGAATAATAACATTTTATTGCGAAATCCATTTTTACGTTATTTATACAAAATACATCAAATATATTACAAAGAACACATTAAACAAATTAAACTTACAATCGTTTTTTTCCATGATAATGATCTAATATTGTTAGTGCTCGGCGACACTACACAGGCTGTCTTCTTTTCTTTTGATTGAACGTCAAGTTCATCATTATCAGTTTTATTCATATCCAAACTTCGATTGTTACCTACGAATAGAAAGAAATATAATAATTATTGTATGGGTGAAATGATGTTGATAATTGAATTTTTACAAGCGTTTGTTTACATCGAATCCATAAGATGCATTTACAACAATTGATAACTTCTCCCCTTTGACAAAAATTATAAGATACTGAAGATTATTTTGTTGTTTATGAAATAGATAACTATTTACTCTAGCCCATCCACAATGAACCATAAGTAGTACAATAAGATGCAACTTTTAGGCAGTTTTGACAAAGGTATCTTAAAATATCTGTTAGGAACATATCACTTCGTCCTCATTCATCCCTCAGTTATTAGTGCCCAAAAAAAAAGAATTTCAAATGTTCAAGTTTTTTGAATCAATAGCATATCAACATATTATCATTTCTCTATTGAAAAAGAACCCCTTGTCAAAACGACAAAAGCTTATATATTTTATAGGGTTTACATATTCATTATATTATTTCGTTTGACGACCAATAGCTTATGATATAATTTGGCATTACCATAACATACGCTTTAGTGGATTTACCTATATAAAACATATATATTTATCTAAAAAATGTATCTTCAAATCTAGAAAATTTCCTTTCTTATGCATCTTATTTTAAAAAGTGAATACGTTCACAGCTAATTAACAATTAGCCTCAACCACAAAATCATTTTAAGTTGGGCACAAAGAAAAAAAGATAGTCTATGACCAATCTATGCTTTGTGGGTGGACAATATACACTTACAATCAATAAGTACTGTTTTTGAATCCTTACAGCCTTTAATAGTTTCATTTTCTTTTGTAATATCTTCACTGAGTTGCAATTCAATATTATCACTTAATGTACATTTACTTCCGTTATGTCCTTTATTTCCCTGGTCATTACTCTTAGTTTTATTCTCATTACTAGTTAATTCTTCAAAATTATTTGATGGTTCCTCTACATTCATTACTGTTTCAATGTTTTTGGTAAGATGTGTACTATCGTTATTTAAAATATCTTCCTGTGATGAATCATGATGTGACTCAATATTGCTTTGATCTAAGTCTGAATTCTCTATATCGCTCAGTAACTTTGATAATGATTCTGCTGCAATCTGTATATCCTCACATGTGCTCATTACGGCCTGCAATGCAAAATACAATTATGAATATAATCAAAATAGCTACAAAACATTAATGACTGTATTGATCTACTATACACACACCTGAAGAGAGTCAATCAAGTACACACCGAAACTGTACATTTCCATATATGTAGCTGGACTTATGTGGACAGAAATGTTACCTGGAAAACAATATACAAATGTACTTTTACCATGTCAGTGAAACGAACTTTTGATATTTACTAGTCTTTTTATAACATTTTATTCCACTAAAATCTTACCTTTTTCATCACTTACATGATTGAAAACATTTAAAAGTTTTGTAGTTGCATCAGCTACATCAACGTCGTTTTTGTACTCTTTCTTTATACACTCAGTAGCTTCATACACATTCAATGGAAGCGGAAGATGCGACGAGTATTTATTCAGAATTTGAGTCAGAACTTCCTCCATTATTTGAACGAATCTTGAGACCCATTCTTCACATTTCGTAATTAAACTTTCTCTCATCTTTTCACTAGTTATTTCAAACATAACATTTTTGTACTCATTATTTTCGTTTGGCTCATTACTATTACTTATGTTATGATTATGTTTCAAATCAAAATTACTTCCTAAGTTAATTCTTTTATTTGACGTTCCTAAAATTGTATCCCCTTTCCTTTTTCTTCTCAAGGTACAGCTAGTATTCTCATCCGTTTTACTGAGTGTGGCGTTTACTTTATTCTTCCATTTACATTTAATGCTTTTTGTATTTGAAGAATAAGTTTTATTAGTTTCCAAATTATTAATCAATAAGTTTTCCTCGTTGAGAATACATCTATTTACATTGGTACAAGAGTTAGACTGAGCTTGACTGGAATTGACTAGATTATTTGAAATTGGATGTTTGTTAATTATTTCCGGTATTTGATTCATAGATTTATTTAAAACATTGTTATGTGACAAAAACCCAAATGAATTACTGTGACCTAATGTGCCATCCTCACTTTTATCATTATCTTTACTTTGATTATTCAAATGCATGGTGTTGTATATAAATTCCATTTGTTCCAACAGTGTGAGAGAAATTTCAGTTTGTACCGCAGCATCTACAGATGTTTTAAGTGAATCTTCAATATCAATTCGTCTTTTAATATCATTAAAATCTTGTGAGTGATTTCGATTTAATATAACATTTTTATTTGCTCTGTTACCTTTATCAAAAATAGGTGTATCACATAACAATTTTGGTGTGGTTTCACCATTTTTCTTATTATGTGATATATTCAATGACGACTCGGAAGACTTATTGATATAATAATAATTATGCCTTCGTAAAAACTCTTTTAATTCACTCACCATGAAAACAGGTGTGAATACTTTATGTCTATGTTTTATAATATCTGCATTGTTTGTGATTAAAACCTGAAAGGTAATTGATAACATATACATAGTTACATTATTACTTAAACATAATTATGCATAACTGTAACCTTACCACAAAGATATTTCGTGTATTTAATTGGGAACAATAATCCAATAAGCTCTCTTTATATGTTGTACCATCATTTACATCTAAAGAATCTTCATCTGAAAACAAATATGTTACTTTAGTACTTATCTTTCTTCTTCTTTTAAAATTTATGATTAATTTAGCAGTTTAATTCTTTTAGTTTTTTCTATGCAACTAACTTATGTCACTTCTAAAAACATGTAATAGGTATTGTTTAAGTATGTTAAAATCTTACCATTAATTTTTCAAAGACATGTCGTTTCTTATAACTACTATTATAGTATAATAAGTTACACAAAAAATTCAATGTGAATTATACACAGCAATATATTTGAAAATATTCACCGATAACTGCACCTCCAATGTCCACTAGTTTATGAATGAAATAATTTGCACAATAAGCCTTTGTCTTCAGCGGGCTCTTTGTAGCATTTTCCAATTCAGTCTTAACATTTCGAGGTACCATCAGGGAACATTGCTGGTCTGAAATTTTTTTCTTCATAACAATAATTTACAAACAACTATATTTTCTATGTAGCTTATAACTTTTGGGACCCCACTTCTGACTATTGATCTCTCAACTCTCCTCAGAACTGGAGATTTAGTAGCCTGTTTAATTGTTATGTATTCGTTATTAATAAAAATATAACACAACTCATAATATACGGGAAAATTAGTCAACATAGCGCACAATATCAGATGAACTACATATTAATGAATATTGTTGTACTTCTACAGATCAAAATTAAAAGTAGAAAAAGGCTACAAAATGCATATAAAAATAACAAATCTAGACTTGTGATGATTCTACTAGATAGAATTTCAATTTAGACAATCCCGATAGTATCCAACCTGAGCTTTGAACATAAGACTTCTCACTCAGCAGCTAACACTTCACCAATATAAGACTAATAAGTAACTTTATTTTAACGTAAACTTCAAATATAATTATTTCAAAGAAAATGTCCACTGGCACTATCTTAGTCTAATATAATCATTTTCATTTCATTGGTCAGTTTACCAGACTCTTACAGCCACTTACCAGAGTTAAGCACAGCTTTTAAAAAAGTCCTATTATGTAAATATACATTAGCATCAGCTACAATAAACCATTTGTCTTCAACTGTTCCACACTTGGCATAGCATTTTAAAGGCTCCAGATTGAAAACCTCACTGTTGCTATTATTCTGTAAAGGAAAAAAGTTTGATTTATTTATTTACACTTTATTGTAAAACTTAAAACTAGGTACATTGTACAAAAGGTGGACTTAATGTGTTGTGGTATTCTCACCCAGTCAACCCTAGGTTATGGTGAGAAATTACCGGTAGGTCGTAACAATAAAAAAGATCTAATTATTTAATATATTCATAGAATTTAACATATAACTTATCACATTCGATATTATAATGGAATAAAACATGAACTGCCTCTTTGCTCAAGTGATTGCAAGTGTGATTGCTGACCAAGGGGTCCTAAGCTTGATCTACAGGTTGGTCACTTTTAACATTTGGATGATGATTTAGGTAAGGTTGCAAGCAGAAGCAGAATGTGGCTAGCCCTGGTTATTGCTCTATGGCGCTCATTGGGCAAGGCCCAAGTCCAGCAATGGACTAAGATAGCTTAATGCTGGTGATGATGATGATGATGGTGATGACATTGATTGTAAGAATAAAAGAGTAACAAAACAAAAGAAACATCACACTTGTAATCCCCGAAGAGGTAGGCAGAGGAATATAGAATACTCCCACGTTTCACCAGTTACTTGTAAGTCCCACAATGGAATAGGTGGTGAGCCTATTGCCATATACTGGGCACATATCCAAACTCCGAGCAACTACTAGAAAAATAAATTTGAAAATTTAGTAGTGCCCAACCCGGGAATTGAACCCAGGACCTTCCGTTCAGCAGTCGCACTTGCAACCAACACGACCAATGAGGCAGTCAAGAGCATATGTGTATATTTGTATTACATAACAAATAATATCTTTTATAGCAGAAGTTTTAAATATATTTAAGACTAAAGTAACTTAACCAGTTACTTTATTCTTAAATACATCTCAGGATATATTATACTTACTTCAAATGATTCATCTTCACTATCACTTTCATTATTTTTTGAATCTGTGAACAACAAATAATAACATGTTTCTTAAATGGATCTTTTAATAGTCACACACCACTTGAACCACATTTAAATCACATGTTGCTTTGAGAATTTCAATCTAGACATGTGCAATGAGAACCTGTATGCTTCATTGATTAAATGTAACTGTAATATTTATCAGCACACACATAATTATTGGTCACTATCCAGAGAATGTCGCATTATAACCAGTCCAAAAATATACAATAGACTAACAGCTATCATTAGAGTCCTCGTCATCATCATCCTTAGAAGGTCCACTGCTGAACATAGGTTTCCTCTAATCAGCACCACTCCTCCCAGTCCTGAGCTTCCATCTGAGGCTTTCCCAGAACACTATTATAGGCGGGTTCTTCAAGAAAAGAGCAAAGAGAGGTCACCTTCAAAGCTGGTAAGGTGTTGGTCACCCCTTAGGTCTCATGAATGTGAACCATTTACCATGAGGTGGCCTGTCTGCCTGCTTGTCAGGCTGAGTATAAAAAAAATCTAGCAGTACCCTACTGTCTTCTTCAGGTAGTCAGACCACCTGGTCTGACTACCTGAGCATACTGGAGCATAGGATGTCCTCCTGCCACCTGGCACCTGCTTTTTACCGAGACACGACCACCACTCATTGACCTTCCTTCCCCATTGGTTATCATATAATTAACTACAATCCTCGTTTAATTAAAATTAATTTAATACCCTTAATGTTCATCATAAATTTTTCAATGCTTACATAAAAATAACAAGTGTTAACGTGATACAAACATACCTATGATTATTAAATCATTATCTCCTTTATTTGACAACCTTCGACTTCCACCTGTATTGTGTAAGTTATCTGTTCTAAATGATAGAGTATTGAATGATTTGTATATGGAAGTAATTGGAACTTGGTTTTGTGGGATCATGTTATTCGAGTGTGAATTGCATTCAGAATAAGGACATGAGTGAGAATTGAATTGTATTTGGTTCACTGGACAGCAACAGACATCATGTGGTGATCCAGATGTCTGCCTCACAAATCTATTGTTTATCTGTCTATTATGAACTTCACACCCTTTAAGAACATGTCGACAATATATTCCAGTAGACAGTTTTGATGCAACAGGCCTAATTGGTGGTGGCTCCATTGGTTCAGGACAATTTAAATATTGAGACTGATTTCCATTTAATCTTGAATGTTGTTGAGCAAGTTCCATCTGTTGAAACATATATAAATTGAATAATTCTATTGCTAAGTACAAAATTAAAGCATCTGTCTTGATGTTCAGTGATAAGTTTTTTGTTCATATAGGACAAACAGTGAATCGAGTGTACCACTTTTGGTGCAACTCTCGAAGACTTCGCAAACAGTAAATTTGGTGTGAATTCATGTAATATAACAAACTTCTGTATAAATATAAAATACGAACGCAGTAGCATACTAGTCATAATTGTCAAAACATCGTAAGCAACATTTGTCAACATATAGTGCAGAGCAACAATTTAATGCAAAATTATTTAGTTAAATATGTTAATTTACCCTAAATACTTTTACTTATATTATAAATATTTTGGCAGGTAACGTAAACCATTGATGGATAGCATATTTAAAAAATGTAATACATCTTCCATGCTGATATTCCATACGCTGACGCCGGTAACAGTATTAAAATAATATTTTTGACCAGGATGTCTGGTCGACACGCCAATGATCCAAGAATTTTGAGAACTTTCTTCCTTATTTCCGAGATTGTTTATATTTATAGTTGTCTTGGTACTGTTATCAGACATTTTAATATAGTAATAGCACTTTACTCAGCATTATTCTACAAATATTTTCGATTACGATATAAAGTCACACAGTAAAACATTTCCTACTTAAAATGAAATTTGTATCAATTTCACTATTTTGATAAATTTCATTATTTTGCTTGATGGTTGGATAACTTGGATAACAGTGTCAACAGAACAGACAATAGTTTTTTTCCGTTATCCTGAGATAAAGACAACGGAAACATACCTGAGCTCTTGCGAAAAAAAAGTTTATTAAATATCTGACTTCATCACAAATATAAATAAGTAAAACGACGAACGTATTGACAAATATAATTAAGAAAAATGGAAATGAAGTATCTATATGGCAAAGTCATTGTTGAATTCAAACGCGAGCCTAGTGCTAATAATAAACTTTTTTTTTACTTTGTCTAAATAAAATTTTATTTCTTGTATAATTACTTAAACTGTTAAACTTGTGACATCATTATTAAGTATACCATATAAAGTATTATCACCGCACGCAAATAAATTAAATAAGCACAGTGCCTACTAAGACGGCCTAGGGCCATAAGCATATTATATACGTAAAGTATATAAGCGAGCCAAGCAAAAAGTTGTCTCGTCGACAGAGAGAGAGAGAGAGAATGAATTTGGTGCTCTTTTCTCTCTTTAAAGACACATGCGCAGTGGAGAAACAGCAGCGACTTCGTGTCAATTACTGAAAAAACCAATCAGATACAGTTGTAAATCGCAAAACTAATTGGCGTTTAATCGAATAAAGGAAAACGTTGAAGTAGACCTCGCCAAACAAGCGGATACGGACGATATTCCTTTAGATGTGCTATCGCTTTACTCGCACTGTTTAAAATTGGTCAAAAAATAGTGTAGTTATTCGTGGGAGGAATACTTTGATATAAGGGCTCGTGTAAAAAGAATATGGTATAAGACCATCCAGCTACATATATACCAGTATTCGAGTATGGAGAATATAATCTCATTAGATAGGAAATCTTTAAATACTGTGCTACGACTACGTTCTAGGCACATTCCATCACACAGATTCGCATTTTTAATGAATAAAGTTTCGTCCCCAAATTGCCACGAATATGGTGAATTGGAGAATAAACTCATATTTTGTTGGAATGTGTCCGCAATCAGCCTTTAAGACGTTCATATTATATTAATTATATTGGTGTTACGAGGAATGTACAAATCGGAAAGATAACAGCATTTTGTCAGGTCAGAGTGATAGTTACCCTGGCCAATTTAGCTCAAAGTAGAAAAAGTTGATTATACTTCTATAACATTTATATATAGATAGTATCTATGTATAATGCTAACTTACTTGATGTATTCTATGTATGTATCCTAAAATAAAAAAATAAATTAACCGCGCAAACATCGTTATAGAGAGACAATAATAATTATACCAGTGGTCGGTAACACGCGGCCCGCGGGCCGCATGCGGCCCGTGAATGTTTTATAAATAAGTTATAAATATCAAACAATGTGTGTATTCATACTATCCGTAACAGTCAAG
>DWFO01000170.1:0-24532 GCA_018246595.1 Mimoniades nurscia nurscia
TTGTAGTGCCCGACCCGGGAATCGAACCCAGGACCTCCCGTTCGGCAGTCGCACTCGCAACCAACACGACCAACGAGTAATTTGATGTATGGTTTTTTTTAATGTTACTAGATTTTATTACATTTACATCAGTTTAAAGTTATTTCTCAATATTAGTATCAGATGGAAGACACAAGTAGATGCCTGGTTATCATAAGAAGTAATAATGTTCATGTAATAACAGCCTCGTTAGTTAAACGAGAGAAAATTTGGAGAGAAATCACTATAGGATTTTTCTAACTTGGATCCTCTAGTAATGGCTTGGATTCTGGATTTGTGCCCGGTATATGGCTTTAGGCTCATCACCTATTCAATACTGGGACGTGTGCGTCACTGGTGATATGTGGGAGTGTACTACACTCCTCTGGCTATCCCTTCGTGCGTTACAGGCGTGGTAAAATTCAAATAAAATCACAATTTAAAATGTATAAAGTGTATTGGGGTGTAATGTAAAGTTTTTATTGCAATTTCTGTTTTAAAAGATTTAGTTATTCCTACTATGTTGATATATTTTCTCACAGACTACAAAATTTTGTTGACGTTTCGCGCCAAAAAAGAATCAAGACTACCTAGACAGGTATATAATCAGAGCTGACAGGTATATAAACAAATACTATCTGGTCTCAATATAAGATTGGGTGAACTTTTGCTGGAGTCTCTTTTGATACACTTTTATGAAATTTTATTAACATGTGTTTACATCCCCAAATAAACAACTGTTAAATATACAAAAAATACAACTGTTAAATAATACTGCTTATCATTTTAATGAAAGTAATGACCAAAATTCATGTGACCCACATTGGTCCCACGGCCGGACCTTCATTCATAAAACTGTCGCAGTTCAATAAGGACTACTGACATATAGATCTGCGTTTTCAAAACTTTATTTTGCCCTTAAGGCAGACCTCTACATTCAGTGTTCTAATAATGTCAATCTTAGTGCCTTGCCAATAGATATGATTCATACGAAATGTGGGGTTAAAGAAATACCCTTGCTGAGTCAGGGGAGCTATTAAGTCGAGATACCGCGAAACTGTCGCAATTAAAGGCAAAGCAGTTGTCCAGGGAAGAAACGTAAAGAAAAAAAATAAGGGTTAAACAGTTTTCTGTAATCTATATTTGTTGTTTCAACTCATGTATATATCATTTTAGTCTATGATATTTTATAGTACTGAAAAGTTAACAGCTGCTGAAGTATATAATATGGATAGTAATATAATTAATAAAGTATATAAGGATAAACATATAGGCTATATAAGGTAAAGCAGTATATAAGGATCCTTATATAAATAATAAAGAATCCAAATCAACAAAATTGTAATGACATTAACTAAATAAAGTAAAATAAATTTGCTTTCAGTACATAAAAGTTATCCCTTAACATATCTATAATCACTTGATTTTGGATAAATGTAATTTATTTTATGTATTCACTTATGTGCATTAGACAAAGTCCTTTTCTTAATTTTAAATTTTCTATGTGGTATTCATGAATTGAAACAAATTGGATGTCCAAATCCAAAGGCTGTCTATGAATTTCAATATTTTTTTTCTAATTCACTCCATATTGTGGTGCTAATCAAATAGAACAATAACATACTATGAGTAGAAATACTTCTTTATTATAGGCAAAAGTAGAGGTAAGTCAACATATGTATAAAGAATGTGACAAATGAATTGCCAGAATGCTTGCAACATCAGTGTGGATTACTTGGGCTGAGAAAATAAAGCAGATGTTGCCAATTCTTTGCCGGTTCCCTTTATTGCTTCTAAAATTAATGTTGAGAATTAATCATTGTGTTGTTTATAAATGGGGGCCTACACAAGTTGTTTATACATGGAGGCCTATGTCCACCAGTGGACTTAAATAGGCCGATGATGATGATGTTGTTCATACTTCCAAAGTATTGGTACTTAGCCAGTGATGTTTAAATTTCGAACTCAATTCAAATTGAGAACGTCAGCTATTATTTCCCCTTGCTGTTACACAAGTCATGGAAATCCTTCTTTCCCTGCACCCTGGCATTTCCAGTGCACATGACCAGAGGCTTGAAAGTCCCACCGATGAACATCATCCAAAGAAAATAATAATTACTTATCTGAATGTTCGATTCTCAGTGTGAGTACACTGCTACATATATTTTAATATTTGTATTACGATAATAGTTATGTTAAAAATGTTACAATTTAAAGAGGTAAAATTGTTTTCCGCTTTTATATAGGAGCAATGAATATTTAAGTGTTTAATGAGATATATGTCATATCATTCATATATTGAATGGAGGATAAAGTCACTCTTGCCATTTCATTGTGTCTATTAGTTGACGCAACATGTTAATGTATGTGCTGTTGCTATTGGTGTTTTAGTTGATATGTTTATGCTTGTAAATATATATACTATATCTGTGCTCCTCATTCTTTGTATGAAATGTTTAGTTTTCCTTCGCTTTGATTATTTCAAGAGACTAATGAAATATTAATTCTTGTCTATGTCAGCACTAGTGACACTGTTTTTTTTATTTTGTTTGAATACTAAACATTAGACTTGTGCTCGCGGCGTCTACAGATTTTGAGTTTTAATAATTCATAACGTGCCGGTAGCACACTACGACTGTACATGATGGACTTTTATAATGTGTGCTTAGTTTTTATTGTGCATATCTATCCTAAGTGAAAAATGGTACGATTTTCTTTGTCAGGTTTGGGTGTCAAATGGAAACTGAATGTTATGTAATGAATTTGAGATTGTTATGTACGACATGTATATAATATTTAGTTTTAAATCGCTCAGATAAATTCGAACATAGCATGTACTGGTGCAGTATGAGAGGTGTACAATAATGTTCTTGATAGATTAATAATCCTCATTAATACACTTTGACATTTGTTTTGATTCGTCAACATTCTAATTGTAATTTATATAATTTGCAATATTTCGCATTGAAAATATTACCAATTTTTATACATTCAAAGCTTGCACTTTCTGACGCCATGATTGAATAATATTCGTATTTCTATATCACCTCAAAACGCATTTTGTGTGTTACATAATAATATTATCGCGCACCGCCCACGACTGTACATAACTGTTCAAATGCAAGTTGGTGAACGTTACGCTCATACGTTTGAGTTTGAATTTGAATTTCGAACGGTTTCAGGAACAGTGTTCCTTTGGAAATCGTTGAATTGTTTTATTTAACCAACTGTTATCATAGTTTTTAATGTAATCATATACATACTTACATACATATATATATATTTGTAGATATATAATTTAACATTGTATTGTTAATTTTTGTACAAAAAGAAACTCATGTTCTTTGGAGCTTTAATCATATTTCTTGGTTGTAATTTTATTATTAAATCTTATTTAGTTGAATGGCTTGGTTTTTTTTATTTGCTGTTTTTTTTTTTCGTTTTTTCCGCTTGTGTTTGCCGTTTGTATTGTGCCTCGATTTCGGTAAGTGTACTCATTTTTGTTTAATTTCTCTCAGCGCTTAATATAGTAGAGTAACAATAATTAACAATAGAAGACATGAGTCGGTGAACGAGTCGCTCTACTAACATTAAATTAGATTAAAATTCGCAGTGACGGCCATTTAATAGACTTCGGTGGCGTGCATCATAAACATTACACCTTTTTATACTGGCTACGGGTACGACAAAAAAAATATTTTTTTTTGTCGTACCTACTTCAAGCGACATTGAAAAAAAACACGTGGAAGTTAATTTTTATGTGTGTTAGAAAGTAAAAACAAAATGTTACAATTTTTTTTTCACCGAAGGAACGTTTGTCTTTCGTCCACTCATGTCTTAAATTATTTTGTATTATCATACGTAATATACAATCACATAAAACTGATAATTTTAGTCATAAACAAATTGAGGGTAGGTATTGTGGCTAGTGGATGATATCGTAATCAGTGGTATCCAGTAAAAAAATAATTATTGGTTCTTTTAATTATTCTTGTAATTTTAATCGTGGTACTAAAATTAAGCGAAATAATTATAAATATGTAAATGTGAATTCGTAAAAATTTATTAAGAAGAATATAAATATTCATTTACTGGCCTCAATGCTTGTCACACCGTGTCTCACCTCTTCACGTTCGTACTGCATTCGTGCACCTGTAATTCGCACACGGCTTGATCTTGTAGTTATTTCTAAATATAGGTCTTTTTTATGACGTTCTATTTTTAAAATACACTGAGCCACTTACAAAGAACTAACATTACCACATTTATATACGTTGGTGTAAAAATGTATGTAAGAACAAATCTGTGCGAATTGTTCTAGTATGAGTGTTGATGCTTAGTGTTCTTTAAGGAAGAACAAGATAATGAAGGACCGTATGTTTGTTGACGTGATAAAGTTCAGTTTATGAATATTAAGATATGATGAAGTCGAAAATATTGCCATTGATTTTTTTTAGTTCTCCCAAGGTTAAAACGGCAATGTTTGGTAAAAAGTGAACGGCCGATTGTTGAGCCGCGCAGTGTGAGCCCGTGGGTGTGACGCTAACGCTGGGCGTGCGGTGTTCCAGCTGCCGGTGTCGCACGGCAGCGACGTGCGCATGCGCCGCGCCGAGCTGGAGGCGCTGCTGCAGGCCAGCGGCGCGCCCCACGACGTGCGCGCCGTCGACAACCAGTACGTGCTCTGCAACATCCGCCCCGCCGCGCCCCCGGCGCCCCCCGCGCCGCCGCCGCCTCCCACCTAACCACCCGCGCTGGCCGTCATCATCACAGTTATCTTCGACGTTATCAAATAATTACAGTTGTCGTCGACATTTTGGATCCTATGTGGATTACGTTAGCCGTATCATTAATTAAGACGGATTATTACCAATATTTACATCGCTTGAGAAATCACACCCACTAATCGTGACATTTGATTGGAAACTATTTGAGACGTCATACCCTTCTCATTAATAGAGGGGTACAGGGGCCCAATGTCAGGGCTATATCCAGCGGTAGGATGGAAGATCTAAATGACAATTTGTTTGAAATCATGACCAGATCATGTGTATAATTAACATTGCTTGTTATTGAATAACAGGAAACAAGGTTACCTTTATTTATGTTGCCGAAATTTGTTTATCAAGCGGGAAAAACTATCATTTCGATAATGAATAATTGAATTGGTCCAATGATGACTGATTTTTTATATCATTTGCAACATTTACCATAATAATCGCTAAATATGTAGTCTTTGGTTATTGTATTAGCGTCCTAAGCCTGTGACCCCACCGAATGTCCTTTTAAACAACGTCATTCTTGTCACTCTACATAGTCATGACGACATAACCAACATTAAATAAAAATGTTACTGGCAGAATCAGTTTTTAGTGCCTGGTGTACGGCTATAAACTTACCCTCTATAGGCATGGTGAGACGTAAACGTAACTGATGTAACGTGGGAGGCCGCTAAATTCGTCTGGCCTATTACTTCGATGATGTTTCTTTGTTTTACCAACACCTTATACACCTCTGCCTACCTCTTCGGGGATTACAGGCGTGAAGTTACTTTTTTTTTTCTTATTCAAAATTATCGGTTTGCCTATCGTGTAATATCCAATAATATAGTCAATGTCTATAGTTATAACACGTATAAGGCGTTTGGATTTGTTAAGATTCAAAGCCATCGCGAGCGAGAATTCGCCGGTCATTATAATAATTCGATTCTACCTGTAAATAGCATTTACTGTTTAACTTATTTTAGATTTAATTCAATTCTATGTTCAAATTTATAGTTCGATTCGGTGATTAAAAGTTTTTGTATACTTGCATTAATATAATATCAGTTCATATGGTTTAGCAATTTTACGTACATTATTACAACGATATTGTAAATGTATGTGGAATATTTTGCTACAGTGAATGTTGACAACTGCGATACACACCTAGTGTAATTACAACCCACCGATCTCTATATAGGTATATGAATAGGGGGTTATGTATGGATTTTTTTAAATTTGGGAATGAACTAGTAGTCAGGCTACTGAGGAAAGAACTAAAACAGCTTAGTGCATATGAGTGTCCAAAGTTCTGCGTTGTTTAAGCAATTATTATAAATATTATTCAACTGGTGATAATGGTAACAGGTTCAGCTTTCCAATATGTATATATAGAGAGATCAGTGGTACAACCCGAGCGCAACAACTTGATACCTGCGGGATGACGTCACAGTGTTATATATTTTTATTAGACTAAGCATACACCAACAACAGCGTTTGATCTGACGCCCGTCCTCCATCCCAACACTTTCTGAAAAATCCCCATCAATGGGATACATTTCGGTCTGCACGAACGTGTAAGATGTGGAATGCCTTTTTCAAGAATGACGTGAAAATAACTCTCCTTAGCAACGCATATAGCATATCCTCATTACCACAGGCGACGGCTCCCACTTACCACGAGAGGCGCGTTTGCCGGTGTGCCAGGGGACATGTTTGTAAAAAAAAATCACTAGAACTCTATTTATATTAAAAAAAAAGGAACTTATGTAACTCATCGAAATGCCTACGTATAGTACGCGGGCACCAAGTTATCGCGCAAGGGTTATAAATATTGTTATATTCGTGGAAAATCGTCGACGGAGCCGGAGCTAGGTGAAATTTTGAACTTCGTGAATATATATAACGTTAATAATGGTGTCTATTTAATGAATTGATCATATTAGAGAATTATCAAGAAACGAAGTTTCTAAACAAATTGGACTATTTATCGTCTAGTCATGCTGTACATAGGAGACAGGGGTTTAGTATATTTATTGTATCCGATTTTGGATACATTTTTAGTTGTAATTATCATACGTACATGTAACTAGAATAATAAAGTTGGGTTTCCATGTCGAAATTAGTTGACGCGATAAACTCGGCAGGCGACTATTATACGGACAAGTTGATTGAGAGATTAAATGCTGTAACATTTTTGATGGTACTTGTCAAAAATGAAAAATTTCATTTGGCGAAATTCGTTATTATTTGTAAGTGTTATAATTTACATTATTAAATGATCGCTGCGAAAGGCGGGAACTCGTAAAGGAGTACCTCGGATAGATCCGAAACTAGCCTCGCCATCCCGATACAACCTAGCGAGCTAGCTGGTGCATAATTTAATCATGTATATAGGATACTCAACAAACATTTAATGGTAAAATATTATAATTTGTTTTTAATTTTATTAATACTTTTGTTAACCAAACACTTGTCGTCGTTTACGAGAATTTTTTATCGATTGTAATATGTGTTAACAAAATGTACATATTGTTGAAATTGATTATTATTAATCATATAGGTTTGGACGTGTGGCTGTATTACACAAGCTCCCCGAGGGATGATTTTTCTAAAATTGATTTCTATAAATGATAATCTTTCAAACTGGCTTATTTTAAAAATTCTCCTTGGAAATCGCCAATTAAATGTTAATAAATAAAATTAAAAAAATTGGTTTTGTATGTTGGAAATGTTGGTCGTAACTAAAAAAATACGCACATACCCGTTAGTTTCAAAAGGATATTTTCCGCTAACTTCTAAAACTAAATAGTCTAATGTAGTTTCGCCCTAATATTAATTTTTATTACATGATTTCATTTGCACCTAACATTTGGCATTAAAGCGCTCATATACCAGTAAATAATATATTTATAATTGGTGTCAGCCGTTTGGTTAACACGAACTATCTCGATGCTTAGTTTGGCATTGAATGGCCGTCGATAGAGACGTCCGAAGTTTTCGACAGACGGTACCTATTCGTTTAAAGCGGGGCTAACAAGTTCCCTAAATTACAATGAAGATTTGAGTCCACCAGTGGAATGATTATATTCTGTATCTATTTTATTTTAACATAACGATTTTGTTCCATAATAATAAAAATAAATCAATCAATCCATAATAATATAAAATAAAAAAGTCGTAAATATACAAATAAATTGGTAATTTAACTGTGTTATAAAATTTGCCATTCAGAAAATGTCATTAGTGGATTGCCATCGCAAGAATATGAAATTTAAAAAAATGTTCCTCGAGAACACAATTTATTGAGGTGTCCGAGCGAAATACATACATTCGTCTCAAACTAAACTTAGGTAACAATTTATTAATGTAGTCATAATAACATATTTAAGTTGTTTGATAAGTTGTATAAATGTCGTGTAATGTAAGCGCATTAAGCAATTTTATTTATTGTTTAAATTAATTGAAACGAATGTTTTGACTAATTATAAAACGAACAGTAGTGTATGCAGTTTGAATTAAAATGTTACAAAGCTTTCAATGTTCATGTAAACGGGAATATGTGTGTTCAATGTGGTAGACGCTGTGATCACACACCGTGATGTGGTCACACACTCAAGGTGTCCTGCGCTTCAAATATTCACGAGCGAGGAAACTCTGCGAATGTGAAAAAGGACTATTTTTCTAATTTCATTAAAGTTATTGTAAACATTCCTTATTTAAGACGTACATATTTAGTATGGTTTTATTTTAATTGACCGAAATATAGACATATTTTAACTGTCCCGATTTCAATGTAGTCGAACCTCCCCCTTTATTTTTAAACACATAACAAGGTGTAAAATTATTGACATCACTGACTTTAAACCACAGGTGAAATGAGTTCCCTGGACATGCGTTGCCCATCTTAGGACGCATATAAAATTTGCATCACGGCTGACAGCTCACAAACGCTAAATAAAAAAGGCAATATCTTATGCAATTTTAAACTGACCAGGACTTAAAAGTAACTGGGAATGTTCTAACTGAAACGTGGGAATGTTCTACATTCCTCTGCCTACCTCTTCGGGAATTACAGGCGTGAAGTTACTTACTTATTTAAACTAACGACGACAAAAAACACCTCACCAACTTCTCTCAAAAAATAAACCTCACTTGATTCTTAGACATTTCGTTTAATACGCGACATTAACAATAAAATCAGTCATCGAGTAAAGGCAAGATAGTGAATTCGGAAAACATTTGTCGCTGATCATCCTTTTCCAGCTTCAACTGCAGCAGCAGAAGTCCGTTAGAACTGCATTGCAAAACCACCTGCAACCAACATCCACTAATTCATAACGTCCGAATTCTACAATAATCCATATAAAAGGTACATACTTATAAGGTAATGAAAGGGACCTTTATATAAAATCGATATTATTACGAAACCGGTATCTATTTAACGATTTTAAATTTTTATAGAATTTTTATAGAAAACTACTATTTATATGGCAATAGGTAGGTTTACCACCTATTCCATATTGGGACGTAAACGTAACTGGTGAAATGTGGGCGTGTAGATGCTAAATTTCCCCTGCTTACCTGTACACTACGCGCCCCGGATTATAACGTTGAATTCGTGCTAGGAACTAACGGTTTTCCGACACCAGTCTGAATACTGGCATGCAGCGCCGCGATATAGACAGACAGAATAAAAATAAAATGGTGTGCAGGTAGTTAGAGAAATGACAGTTAATGTACAGTGTTGCTGTCTGTACCTAACTGAGATAGTTGCTTTGAGTACATAGAGGGTGGTATGGGCCATATCAAAAACTAAAATTACCTTTGAGGAGATAGCTAGTGCTTTCATGATGAGCCTTATGTGATGCAGTTGGTATTTGAGCGTGATGGGCTGCTCGCAGCTGAAGCTCTGCACCATTTCTGAAGACTTGGGCATGTCTATACACGATCTGTCCTGAAATTGGTAAAAAGTCTCCTGTCATATACCAGGTACCAATCCAGACTACGAACTACTAATGGCAATTTAAGGTAGAAAAGTCTATAATACTCTGCCCAACTACTAACAGCAGTAACTAACAGTACCGTTAACAAAATTATGATCAATTTTTCACCGACCTGCATGCCATAAGTGATGATGCTGAAGTGGGGGTGCAGAGGCGACAGGTTGAGCTCTATGATGTCGCAGGAGCGCTCCAGGTCCGCCAATAGACCGAGGAACGCGGGCGCCTTGAGCACCACCTTCGCCACGTCCTCGGCCTCGTCGTCGCGGAGATCCAGCGCCGAGTCCGCTGTCTGCGTCGCGATCTCGCAGTCCGTCATCACGTTGAACACAGACTGCGGCTGCAAACTAAATAGTCATTGATTAATCGAAGCCATCTATATTTACGGATACATGACTTAGGGCTCCTCAAAATAAGTGAGTAAAGAGTTTTTTTATACATATTCTCAAATTCAAATTTAAATCTCATTTATTCAAAATTGATTCATAAGAACACTTTTTGTACGTCAAAATGATGCAACCACCGCTTCGGAAGATGCCTCGCTCTGGAGAAGAAGCGGCGAAAGAAACTCCAATGATAGCCTATCATATAATAAACAAAGAATTCACTACATTAACTAAAAAGAATTTTGCAGCTAAAATTATTTAGATATGTACTTAAACATGATATCAAGAAGTCAAGTGGGCTTTGAATTTTTCAAATATAAAACAGATTTTACACTAGCAGTAATGGTGAACCCTCACTCCTGTAGTACATCTTCAAGCTGGGCTCCTCGGCTGACCCAAATATGTTGAGGCATTCAGACAAAACTGCAATGCTGATCTGAAATTATATATACACATATGTGACATCATTACATTATTGTAAATCATTTACCACCAAATCAAATATAACAAATTTGTAGTTCTGAAAGCTTTATTCAAAGCATCTTGATTAAAATTAAAGCATTTCCTATTAAAAAAATAAATTAATTAAAAGCCATTAAAAAACTTGATCATGATTTTAAAAATCTATGACTGCCCTAGTTTAAAATAAATTTATCAAGCATGTAAGTAATAAATCCTTAATGTTAAGTTAAATTACCTTAAACATGACATCGACATCATCTCTAACATGATACTCGGTGAAGTTATCAGCCGGTACATAGGCTGATGCCTGGACACACCTGCCCTCTTCAACTGTCAGTTTCAAGCCCTCTGGCATTGCACAGAATATAGCAGACTGGAATCAGAAATTTAATTTATGTAATATACTCTTTTGCATAAATATTTTCGATGCAAACACCAAAGCCACCCACAGATTAACTAACATACATGACATCACACCTGTGATCCTCAAAGAGGTAGGCAGCGGAATGTGATATACTCCTACACTTCACCAGTTACAATTTCTTTCTACTATGGAATAAAGGTGAGCTTGGGGTGAATGTGAAGCTGTGATCTCTGTGATCCTTAACCTGTATGCCCAGAATGGGGATTATAGGCATAACTGGCGACTCAACAGTGGACTGCAATATGCTGATGATTATGTATTTTACTACATTGTCCTTCACACAGGTCGCTTATGGAGTATGTATGTATGTATGTATGTATGTACTAAGAGCTAAATAACTCTCCTTACAGACCCGATAATCCTTTCCACATTCATTACTCTCTTAACAAACTTAATAAAATTCAAATTTTAAAGTATGTTTAATGATAAACATTACAATCATTTTTAAATCGTCACATCAGTTCCCTAATTTAATAGGCCAAGGTTACAAGGTTGAGTTAAATATATATTATTTTGTAGACCTGTCATGCTTGCTCTATATTCATCAGACTCTTCATACACTAGTGTCAGTTCTCTCCAAATGTTCAGTGCTTCACCTATTCAGTCACGATAAACCTCGGTCTCCCTCTTCACCTGAACCCACCTAATAATAAATAAATATTCAATACTAACTTCTTGAAACTGTATAGCTTTCAACAAACTACATAGTGTTTTTCCCGAGCTCATAGATGCCGTGAAATAATATTGGGATGTCCCTTCATCCATTCTGTGCTGGAGTTTCGAACATGGAATACACCAACATTCGGTACTGGTCCCCTGTCACGTGATGATTAATAGTTTTTCCCAAAATCAATGCTATCCTAGCAGCCAGTACATGCTTGCATGTTATCTGTGATTTAGCCACCACCACTTGATGCTTGAATGCCAAGCATGAGCAATAATTTGATCGAGGGAAAACTCTATAGCGACGATCTTTATCACCCTTCAGTTCAATCAACATCCGTGATAAATCGGCCGTCGAGTAAGTTTCAAGTGATGGATACTTCTCAAGAATATTTAATGCTCTGGTTAAAACTGGTCCGAATACAGAATGTAGTGCTAGCAAATCTTCATCTGAAACTAATTATTATAACAATGTAAATAATATCTTGGGACATCTGCACGGACATGTGATACCAAACTAGGCAGTCCACTTTATGGTGACCAGACAGCTGATATATCACATAGTATATACATATAAAAATGAAATCACATAAAAAATTCCTTTTTATACAGCCAGCTTGGAATAAATGCTTCCTCTAATACCACAAATATGTATCTTGAATGGAAATCGTACCCTGCCGCCCGACTCAGTAGTCAAGTTCACTAACTACATAGATTAGTATTAAGATACTACTAGACCAACGGTTTAGTCAGTATATTTCATAAGTATTTTAGAAAGTATTGGAAGTATCATACATTCTTTATTGTCAGAGAATGTTATTCTTCTTTCGATGTTAGACAAGAGATGGTCGGCAACCGTTAATATTTTTGAACGTTGTGAATTACCGCCATTGTGCATTCTTCAGAGTATCACAATGGTTACAGGAAAAACTTCTTATATTATAACGAATCGGTTGTCTTTTTTAACATCAAATTTTGATTTAAACCACAACCTCACTCAAATGAACTCAAATCTGTAATTTTTACCGCTTCCAATTTGTTCAGGTTGAGTGTCACTGTCAATATATATTTTTTTTAAATTTCTCGTGGCTTGAACTCCGTCTTTTTACATAAAAATATTATATTTGGATAGCAGTAAGAAAACAACAGATATAACATTCTATGTATAAGTTAGGAACAGCAGAAGCAGTTTTTCATGTATCGATTTCTCACTATAAATGTAGTTACGTTTTATTGTAATATTATTGTTTTTCTAAGTTGCTCTATATAAAACAGAGAATCCAAGCTGAATTTTTTACAATTACTGTCAGAACGACAATCAAAATCTGACAATTGACAATAAGTAGACAATATAAAATTTGTGTTTCTATTCTATAAGATAATTGTAAACAACGAGTTATTTATTAATTCCTGAGTATAGTTAATTTAAAAGGGCATCATAAATAACAACATAAGAATGTCGACTACAGCCTCTTCGTGGGAAGGTAAGGCATAATCGCACAGTGCAAAAGCCAAGAGTTTAAAGTGTGACGTTGCACCTTGAGATATAATTAGTAGAATGCAACAACCGGGCGATATACCTGATTTTGAGAATCAAAATACAGTAATACTAATGGTCTCACAACGAAGTTAGAAAACTGAAACTTCCAATCCGTCATAAAAACCTTCAACTGTCTTTTTCTTCACCTCCATGCAAGTAAACCAATGTAGTGTCATTCTAACCACACCAATTGTCATTTAAATACAAAGCGCAAGAAGCACATACATTATTTTCACTGTATTACTAATAATAGTTTACTGTAGTAATATTTTCACTATATTACTGCAATCGTTTTAATTTTTCAGAGCTGAGAAAACAAGCTCGCCTCCTGGAGAACGACATAGACGTGAAATTGGTGGCTTTCAGCAAATTGGGAGTGAGCAGCGCAACTGCTGGTTTGAGTTCTGAAAGTGTGCCACTAATTAACAGTGACGATATGTTTGACACTATGTCAATGGAACTGCAACAGCTGCTGAACAAGGTAAGTAGTACTTCGGTCTTCTGTAGAATTGAAGTGGCATGCATCCAGCCCATTATAGGTACACCATAATCCCTGCCCTAGTCACACCCATAATCCCTGAAGAGGTATAGGAGTATAGTTCACTCCCATGTTTTTCCAGTTGTGTTTATGGCCCATCATAGAATGGATAGTAAGCCTACCTGCCTACCTGTTAGGGGATTACTGTTGTGATATTACAATTTTTGTTGTTAATAATAGCTAAGAAACTACACTGGTCCAAATCAACTTTATTCTCACCTTTACTGTTACAATTGTATAAAAAACTAAAGGGAACTTCCTTCCTGTTCTATTGGATTAAAATTATTTGCATTGTATATTTCATTTAAAATTAGGCTTCATTTCCAAGACAGATATAAAAAAATACGTGTAAATAAATCATATTAGGAATTTATATTTAATTCTACATTTGGATGTCAGAAGAGTGACATCTATCTATAAAATAAAGATGAAAGAAATTCAGAATACATCTTATCTATAGTTAAATGAAAAATGCTGAAATTTTTACTTCATTCTCAGCTTTCAGCAATTAATGACAAGATGGCGGACTTAGCACCAAGTGGAACAGCCACAATGCACACTATAAAGCGACACAGAGAAATACTAATGGTAAGTTAGTTAGCACAGAGGATTTATTTATTGTTCAATTCCGTTCTCTTTAACTTCAATATACTCCTCATGTGTTCTCTAAAGATATATCCCTGTGGATAATGAAAACACACTTCTCTGAAGACCTGGAAATAGGTACTATGTGAAATGACTCATTGTCTTGCAAAAACAAAAATCCTGTTTTGACTTAATCCTGTCTTTTCTAGATAACTTCCTTCACGCACATTTTTGAGAACCCAGCAGAAAAGAATTTTTTTAGTATAATTATAGCCTGCTAGATTAGCCTATTTGAGTCCTATGCCGGACATAGGCCTCCTCCTTAGTGGCTTTTGCCCATAATACCTTGACTTAGTAAAATTTATTAGAAGATAATCACATATAGGAAGTCATCTATCCACAAGGAAGTTCTAAGCCACTTTTATCCAGATATAGATAAACAGCAAGTTTTTCATGAACGTTCTGCAGGACTACCAGCAGGAGTTCTCCAAGACGTCGGCCCGCGTGAGCGCGCGGCGCGAGCGCGAGGCGCTGCTGCGCGGTGGCAGTCCGCCGCCCGGCGCCGCCGCGGGCCTCAGTCGCCGCGACCAGTACGCCAAGGAGGCCAATCATTTACACGGGTGATTTATCATCACATGTTATATAAAACGATGACTGCTGTTTTTCTAAAGAAAAATCAACTGTAATTTTTTTTAACCTGCGACATTTTGATGCATTGCATTTCAATTACCCATCTGTTTAGTTGTCCACTTGGCAATGTCCTGTCTGTCCATTACTTGAATGCAGTTCAAAAACAATAAACCTATGTTGAGTTGCATTTAAATATGATATCTGATATGTTTAATAATTTAATCTTTAATCTTATCTATTCTATATATAGATTGTTCCAAACTTAAATACTAATTTGACTTTTTTTAAATGAACTTATCAATTATTACTGTACTAGCATGTCAGTTCTGTAAGGATATGGGATATTTTCACAAGCCTCAATATTACTACAAGCTTCATTTAGTATTAATTTTGAAATCCCACATTCTAGCTCTCACATTCTAGTGGACGAACAGATCAACATAGCGATGGAGGCGCGCGAGCATCTCACCTCCCAGCGGCAGACGTTCAAGCGGATGCAGACGCGGTTCAATGATATCACTAACAGGTATATAACGTTAGCAATATATAAACAATTAGAATTGTCATATCAAGTATTAAAATTTTTTTCACATACAATCAAAATCTCTCCAGGACATGTCGGTGTGGGATGTTTTATCTCTAAATGTTATTCCAAACGCTGAATTTCAACCGTCATAATGAGCAACTATTACCACAAGGAGAAACTTTAATCTTGAACAGAAACTTCTACAATCTTCAAAAGCTATATCAATATATGACATCTTTTAACCCATCTTAAAGTATATTGCTTGTAATTTAAGACATGTTAATCACATGCAAATGGTCACTGGCAGATCTAAGCCATCACCATATGGCCTTAAGCCATCTCATTGTGAGAATAGGCCCCTTTCCAGTACTGAATCCATGAAAAGATTGATAATGATAATTATGAGTCTACCTACCTAATTTTTATATTATTCCTAAATGGAGAGGGAAGTGGGGGTACATAATGTGATTGATATAGAGTTGTATCAATCAGGACTGTCTCACTGGTCCTGTGGTTTAACAATCTGACAGCTGAGCTGAAGATTCGAGTTTTAATGTTCACCCAGAATTGGTGTCAATAATTTATTGTGTGTAGGTGTACTTATATGTATGTCATATGTGGATATGCCCTAAGATATTATATAACGATCATTGGTTTTTATCATTGTGCAGGTTCCCCATGCTGAACAGTCTGATTTATCGCATCCACGCCCGCAAGCGACGCGACTCACTCATACTCGGCTTGGTCGTAGCTGTGTGCACTTTTTTAATGCTCCTATATGCGTTCCACTGAGACCAGCCACTCAACGTTCAACTGTGTGTATCTATGGAAATATATACTATGTTGTAATCCATTAAAATAGGTAATTGATTAACTGTAATTAATGTTGTAATATTTGAACATTTCCATGCATTTTTTTATTTTAAAATCTATTGGCCTCATTGAACTTGATTAATGGTTAAAAGCACTGGTTGGTTGGATTAGTATTGTTTAAAAAAGATGTTGAAATATATAAAAGTTACCTATTCTAAGGTTATTTTTAATTCTAAATAAGAAAAAGGTGCAGATTTATTTAAAAATGAATTAATCTAATGTTGAACAGTAGCCTCAACTTGAAAATAAAATTAAGTTGATTACTTAAAACTTATGACTTGATTGAACTTATGCAATCAGTTTATGTTATAAAACATGTCACTAATATAAAGACATACTTGGAATTCTACATTGGGTGTAAAACCCCTGTGATGTATGTAAATGTTTATTATGTAAGATATCATATTTTTACTAATCATTCCTATAATACTTTTTCATATAAATTGGAAGTCATATTTCCATCACTTAGATGTGAAAATTTGCATTTGTGATCGACAGTTTGGGTTGTAACAAAATGTACTAACATTTATTGTGACCAACAGTTTGGGGTGTGACCAACACTTAGATATGTATGATGTAGTAACTGCAAAACTTAGATATAGCATTAATCCTAGTACCTATCTCTATTAAGTAATATGTAAATAATTATCTTTTAAACTGTTGTTGTATAAAATAAAATATTTATTTTAATAGTATTTTCGTTTTGACCAGATTTCCCTCTTTTATATTATTATTGTACTGGCTAATAGAGTCTGATGTAAGTTGATCACACTAGTCCTCATACATCCATGTATAATCCCATCATCAGCCTATTGTCGTCCAAGATAGGTCTCCCCTTAGGGTTGGAGATCACAGAGCAGTCTCTCGCGCTGTCTATTCTGATACCCATACCATGCTGCTGTGCCTAGGCAGAATAATAAAAGATGGCAGCAATTATTCCGAATAATTAGTATGTATGTTTGCACAACAATGTTGTCGAATTAATCTCTTGAAGGAACATTCAGCCTTTCTAATCTTAACCGGCAGTATGTTCCAGAGTCCTGTAGTAGTGATAGAAACGGCTGTTGTATGTTTTTAAATTCATAGATGATTGAAGTACTGTATTGTGTGTAGCGTAATGATAATGAAATTAGTTTTATTTAGAGAATTTTATATTTCATTCATGGCCCTATAATAACTTCACTGAATAAACTGTGGACAGCTTCTCTGTGATGCTTGAGTGTCACATTCTGTGCAAATCGGCGCGAACAAATCTCACATTGATAGGGTTTTTCTCCTGTGTGTGTACGGATATGCTTTTCTAAGTCACCATTGCAAGAGAACTTTTTTCTACAACCTTCTATGAAACATTTAATTGTTTTGTTATGACCTCGGTTGTGAAAGTAAAATTTTCGCCGTGTTACAAAATCTTTGGCACACACCTGAAAAAACACATTATACTGTATACAATACACAGAAATCAATGTGGCACTTGGCAGGCCCCTTATTTCAGTCTACTGCTGCAAAGGCTGCTACAAAGGCCTGCTATGAGGGGTAATGCTACACTGCTACCCACAGGCAGCAGTGACTGTATATAATGGCGGCATGAAACTGTACCTAGGCAGGACACACCATAGCTTGATCTGAATAGTCGACATAATATATAAAAAATAATTGATATTACCATATACTCATGACAGTGATCATTTCCCCAAAATTATTTCAATCATACAAAATAGGTAAATATTGGTAAAATGGCCACAAGTCACACTTACTTCACATCTGTAAACTAAATCAGTCTTTTCAGGGGATTTTTTGCACATTGTCATCTGTAACTGAGGCTGTTCTGAAATTGCTTGCGTATCTGATGATGTCTGTCATGTGAAAAACAACAGATGGTTTGATCAACATATATTTTAAAAGAATATAACAATGTATCTGTGTTTGAATTTGTGCACACTACATGGTAATAGACTCACACCCTATTCCACACACAAGAAGTAGGCAGAGGAATGAAGAACACTCCCACGTTTCACCAATTACGTTTACATCCCATGATGGAATAAGTGGTGAGCCTATTGCCATATACCGGGCACTTATCCAGACTCCGAGCACACTACTAGAAAATCTAAATTAGAAAATTTTTAGTAGTGCTCGACCCGGGAATCGAACCCAGGACTTCCCGTTCGGCAGTCGCACTTGCAACCAACTCGACCAACGAGGCAGTCAACGAGTCAACGAGTTGTTTTCAGTATATTGTATAAAACTAAGGTTTGTAGATTAACCTGGAGTTTTTCTACACTACGCCAGTAAGTGATATTTAGTTTCAAAATATGTGTAAATAAATTTGTAAAATCTAAATCATTATATGTATTATCATTGTTTTTTGTTAACAAAGCGCATTACAATATTCTATCCGCTGTAAGCTGTAACTGCGATAATTGTTTAGTTATGTCAATATTTATGTTATCATTTTATTTATAATTTTATATATAGATGTATAATAGATGTCAAAAAAATTTACAATAGCCTAAGTTTACTGTTGTTTAGTTAGGACAGCACACATATTTGCCGACTTGGACGTGGGACTAAAGATGGGTTGACTGGTAGAGAATGCCATCAGGCATTAAGTCCGCCCTTTGTAACCTAGCTATAGGTAAGCAATAAAGAATAAATAAATAAATAAATACATACATAAAAATCTAACTCATCGACGTTGAAGTACAAAAGCAGATTTTTATATTATGTTTTATAGAATATTATCAAACAACTAATATGAATTATTGCCTGAATTATTTCGGGGGCCCTACTTCCAAACGCCAGACGCTTGTAAAGTTCTTTTAAAATTAAAGTAAATTGCATTATATATAGTAAAACCTATTTCTTGTCTATATAAAAATGAATGCCGTCGTACCCTCTGTAACTTATTTTTTTTTAACTCAACATGATAAAAGTGCTTCGCGTCGGCGTTGTAAATTAAGTTTATTTATCTGATGCTATCAATTACTAGCTGTTTAAATAACAAGTAATGGTGTACCAGGCTGTCCTGGTAAGGTGTTTGGTGAATAAGTGGGGACATTCGCTTCGAAAGTTCATGTCGCAGGGAAGGTCTTTTCACTTAGAACATATTAAATGAAACTTTGAACTACGTTGTCAACTGTACAACAATATAGACGTTATTGTACCAGCGCATCTTATGATACTTGGTTTGTATAGAGCGGGCACACACTCTGCAACACTGGCCAACACGGAAACCCTGGAGTTTCCTATCGTCACTACTTCTCTGTCCCTTCTATAAGGTTTATTGACCACACTGACTCTGATACAGAATAGAAATTATTTAACGTTTATATCGAGTTGCCTTTACAGTTGATAAAAACAAAGGATATATGAAATGATTTATAATTTTATATGTTATTTTATTTATACCGCTTGCCTTGTTGAATTTGTGGTTGCAGCGCGACTGCTGATCCACGGGTTCTGGGATCGATTGCCGGGCCGGGTGTTATCGGATTTTCCACTTAGAATTTCTCTTTAAAATTTTTAGTAGTGGCTCGGAGTCCGGATATGTGCCCGGTGCATGGCTATAGGCTCACCACGTATTCCTTTGTGGGACGTAAATGTAACTGTTGAATCGTGACAGTGTACTATATTCTTCCGCCTACCCCTTAGGGGATTACAGTCGTGAGGTTCTGTAAGGTTAATCTATTTATAATGGAGAAAATTCTTCAGCGAATAATCTTAATTTTCTGTATTTTTCATTCGAAATTTGCTAAAGCTCATTATATGCTTACGATACAGGATATCTCTGATAAGAGAAAACATTATATTTAGTTATGAAAAATTTTCCTCATATTCAAATAATTAAAACATTAATTTATCATTAATATTACAATTTGCTACTAAAGAATAAATATATATACATATCCTTACGCGTGGTCACTTACAGGATGGGTATAAAGGATAAGGATAATGTTCACATAGGTACTTACTATTCTATACATACCTACATTTATATGTACGTAATTTTTCAAAAGTCAACAAAACACTTTTTCGTTCCTTGACCTAGACGTTACACAATATCCCAAATGTACCAACACCTACCACCAACAACAAAATACATTTTCGTTCGTTACACTAGACACTACGCTTTATACCAAATTTTCTCAACAGCGAACAACAATAGACGATTTCATTGGTCACACTAGACATTACGCAACATTTCAAATTTCCCCAACGCTCAGTAACTTCGGATATTTTCGGAACACATCGGCCGCTTTGTACCGAACGCACCTGTTGGAGATGGTCGGTGTTGGGCGCGATCGGTTATCTAAACATTGGCGCTAAATTTAATTGAACAGCCCCACGCGTGCTGCGTCCACTTCTCGGCTATACATGGCGTTCATAGCACGCATTGATTCACCACAGTATGTTACTATTACATGTACACACACACGTTTTACATGTCTATACACACACGGGTACCAATTGCATCTCTGTTGCTTTGTTTCAAAACAGTAAAAATGTGTAATACTCTCCTCTGCCTACCTACACTCTCGTGGAAATATAGAACTGATATTATGTTATGTTAATGTTACGTTATGTGATATCAAGTAAGGAAACTTAAAAGTCAATTGTTTTCTGCATAGATGTTCATGATGACCGCGTTCGTGTTTGAAATTATCTTTGTAAGACTCGACATTATAAAAATTATGACATTATAAAAGTTTTTGGAAATTATATACAGATGAGATTATACAAAGAAGATAAATCTGCTGTGAACTGTTAGGTAAATCCGTTCCTACTATGATATATGACTCACTGGATTTAACAATATATGAAATTACTGTTCTGACGAAAAACGTTAGCTTTTCTGGACAATAATAAAATCCACTCCTATTTGGGGACCGCGTGGGCTATTTTTCACAAGCGGTACCCTAATTTGCTCCTACAAAGAGCACTGACGTTAAACATTAATACATACATAATATTATGATTAATTACAATAAAGTTACATACGTTAGTTGTAATACAAGGATATGAATGAAGAATGTAAGGTGTTGAGAATAATCGAGACACATTTTTACTAGACATTTTTTTTCGAATTTAGAACATTTAAATTGTTAATTGGAAGTAACACATAAAGAAGGCTAATTAAATATGCTAACCAGTACAGTTTACGAAATATTAAATTATGAATTAATTTACGAATGGATTTAATAGGTATATTAATGATGATATCAGTGAAATCGAAAGTGTGTGTTAATGAAGAATTGAATTGTTTAGGGATGTGTTGTACATGAACACTAAATGGATATTATGGCGAAGTCGAAGGACAATTGAAAATATAGAAAAATAACGCCGCGTTCAAATTACATAGGCTAGTATAACAATACACACTCGTAAACTATGTTAATAGGAGCAGTCAATTTTTAATTTATGATCAATTTTGAATTGAAATATATGTATTCAATTCAGTGACATTTAATGTTAAAGTGGTACATTGCTAAATATAGATTTTAAAATTTAACTCTGGACTTGATAAAATGGCGAATGTTTGTTAATAAAACACATGGAAAATATAAATTATAACTTATTACGGGACAAAGTGACCTTTGATAAATAATATCGTGCATATGGTCACATTTATAGATAAAAGTATCAATAACTTATCAATACGTAGTTATCGTAATCGATACTAATTACAGAGCATATCGTTGTGATGCATTAAACCGCCATTTCATGCGATTATATCTTTTTATCTTCGTAACATCGAAATAATTAAACAGTTAATAGTCCTGCAAGTTAACTGTACAAAGTAACTTCATAATTTGTTCTCAATGTACTAGCATCCCTATCAAGGGACGCGTTTTAATCGCGACATCTAGATACGTATCAGATATATGTATGTACCTGTGTACACAACTTTCGAAACGATAGGCGACTGACAATAATCCCAATGGCGGCACAAATTGCTATCGAAAAAAAAGATATAACAGGGCGATTGTTCGCACGCGGAATGACAATATTTGTCCAAAATGAACCCTTGCTGTCGGACGCACGCACTCGTTATGCGTATAACGTAATCCGTATTATAGCCGAATAGCCGCTCAGCTGCTAACGGCACAGATGTCCCGCGCAAATTAATTGGAAATGTCAAGTGCACGAGAGCCGACGCCATCTTGTCCCCCCATTCTTTATTTTTTTCGCGCGCACGTGGCTCTTATTGCCAGACAGCTGGACGAAAGCGCATGTACATTTTTTTACGTCCGATCGTAACCGTAATAATTGTCTTTTGACATTTGACATTCGCGCGGGAAGGTGCGCGCTAGATGCGCGTTTGGATAATGCAAAAATAATGGGCTGACCTATTTAATATGTAATTAAACATCGCAGCACGTTTCCGGCAATTAGATCGGTCGCGATCACTGTTGAATTTCATTCTTATACAAATTTTATTTACCGGCGTCCGGAGCACCTTTCCACCAATCGAATTTCGAGCACCTGATGTTCGCAGCTGATGATGATAGACTTTTGAGCCACCGACGCACACCTTGTCTTTCGTTACGGAGTTTCCTTTGGTAATTAAATATACAATATTTTAAACCGCTGGTAATTAAGACGACAGTATCATGCAAACATACCGTGAGTCACCATATCTGTACTCATTTGGTATGTGGCGTGGGATACATTGTGTAACATTTCTTTTCTTTTCTTCACTTTTCGGTATCTGTAAAAGCCCGTCAAGATATAATTAGAATTAAATGTCTTTGTTAGTTGCACATAGAGATACAAAACAATGAATACCTGTTCTTATCGTTGCGCTACGATTTATGAAGGCTTAAAAGTTAGTCACACATAAGTGAAGCGTTAGTAATTCGGAATTTAAGTTAAAGAAAGCCGACGTGGAATGTGATTATTTGTATGAATGAATGAATTATTTATAGCTGAATGATATCAAACTTGTCAATTTATTCCACTTTTGAAACATTGGATTAGAAACCCGTTAATTGAAGAAAATATATTAATTAACAAAACGGTCCCGTTTCTAAAATATCATATCTGTTAATTAAGCAGATTATGGTGATAATTTTTTTTAATTTATTAAATATCAACACCGTTAGCTTAGCAAGCATTATTTATCTACTGAAGATGATACGTAAACAGAAACATTGCCAACGCGTATAACGCAATTTGCAAGCCATCGGGAATAATGAGCTCTTAATTGGCAACACCAACAAGTTGAGAACAACGCGTCCATTCAGCGGTTTACGTAAGTGTGAATTGACAGTTCCACTTTATTTGTGATACAGAAGAATCTGCGTTAGTCACTTGGGTTGTATTTTTATAGACATGACGGTGTAAGTGCATGGAGAACAAATATATATTGCGAATGTTGATGCACTATGGCGCGGAAGGAGACCGAGTCTGAGCTATCAAACGAAATAGATCAGATACTGGCCGGTGTGGGAGTCAAAAGTGGATACTTTTGACTACCAAGCGTGGCTGTATGAATAAAGTGATGAATGAAGAAGCACATGTGGTTTGTTTGTATGATGATGTTGATGTGATCTCTGCCTACCCCGTGCCTGGCGTAACGTTATAGTAGTGGTAGTATGGCGATACAATGGCGGGAAAACAGCTTTGAAATGGTTCTTGTAACTCAAAGATTTTGACATTTAACATGATATGAAAAGCTATCATCAAATAAATATCTACTACCTACATGCAAATAGGCTGAAAAAATTAAAAATGTCATAACGCAACATTGCGGACGTATTTTCCTGATGGGGTAGTTAGAGGAGCGTAATATTTCTACTACCAGGGATTGAGCCTATTGCTATACACCGGGCACAAAAATATCAATTATCCAAAGTGAACAGACACACACATTTACATCGTATACACATATGTCTGTTTACATCCGCTGTCCATTGACTCGTCCAGCATCAATGGGCCATTGTTCCGAGCTGCCCACCTCTCGGAGTTGTCAATTAGCGCCCAGCGGCGGAAGGAAACGCGGCCAGGTACATGACTTCCTCTGCGGTGTATCAACACACCGAATTATATTTATGGAGTTTCTTTCGCCGCTTCTTCTCCATAGCGAGGCATTTTCCGAAGCGGTGGTAGTTTCATGTTGACGTACAA
>DWFO01000171.1:0-24528 GCA_018246595.1 Mimoniades nurscia nurscia
CCACGTTTCACCAGTTACTTTTAAGTCCCACGATGGAATAGGTGGTGAGCCTATTGCCATATACCGGGCACTTATCCCGACTCCGAGCCACTGCTAGAAAATCTAAATTAGAATATTTAGTAGTGTCCGACCCGGGAACCTCCCGTTCGGCAGTCGCATTCGCAACCAACACGACCAACGAGGCAGTCAAAGTTGACCTAGTTATTAAAAATAATTGATATTCCTTTTTACACAGATGTTTGTAGCCAATTTGTTTTAGGTATGCAAATGCATGCATATGAATAGAGCAAGAATTGTCATAGTTCGATTATGAACTTTCGAGTCGTATGTCTACATATAATGTTGATTAGTATGCTTTGTTACTTGCACAGTTACATATATTACACCGGCTGCCTACATTTGCATGTACAATCGGTCGACCGGATTGGACGATGGGTACACCGCTCTAGTGGTCGTGTACGGACTATGGTGGTGTCGTTCTGAGCCGAAGGCGTCCTGTAATCACGGCCGATCTAAATGGCAATAACATGGAATGACAGGCTCGGAGCCGCCGATACATCATGCACCGATACGATGGATATCTCGTTGAGCAGGAATGTCGCTTGACGTGTATGTGTTTAAGTCTTTTCTGCGGTGCATGGTGCTGCACCGATTAGTATTAGAGATTTTTGATATCGCAATAAAAGTTGTTGTGGATGTTGCGCGAGATCATAAGTCATCGATTTGAATCAAATAGGTGAGATACTGGCTTATCTGGTACTGATACTGACTGACCGAGTCTAACTGACTGACTGAATTTGTCTGACTCGCTGAGTCTGTCTGACTGAGTCTGAATGACTGAAACTGATATGCGTGTACGAAGAGAGTGATATACATACATCACTCTCTTAGACTACATAGTTCATACATTCTACATAGAAGGAACACACCAGCTCTGTAAGATTACTCTGATATAGGATGATGGGACATTTTGCACTCTGTACTCCGTGCCTCCCTGGAAGGGACCTCACGTGGTGATATATTTAATAACAGTATTAAAATAGGATGTAGGTTAGTGAAGTAAGTTTTTGCCAGCTCCATTTTCGCACACGCAACAGCGTGTGATACAGATCGCGGATGCAGTCCGGAAATTTCTTGTTGGTAACACACAACTGTTAGAAGTAAAAGTTGTCGGACGCACTGCGAAGAGGCTTTTTAATATTTGATATTGAGTATTATGTCACGCGATTTTTGCAATAACTGTATCGAGAACGATGTAAATGTTCTAAGCTATCATCGCCCTATCGAATACGAAATAAATCATAAGAGAATTCGTCTGACTATAAACATGTATGTATGTGTGAATGTGTTTTTAATGTTCCTATTTGTTACAGGGCTTGGAAATCGTTAACCCGCAAGCCGCTGAGACGCGGTTGAACGAAGAGAACGCTAAGTATTTCTCCAACACATCTGGTTTTCTTTCCGTTGGTAAAAAGACCACGTGATGGTTGAAGTATGAACAATTTCATGATACGCCTTAAAGTGTTATAGAATGAAGTCAGTTACAAGTTCCCAGAATGAAATGCGAGTATAATCGAGTATCGTTCATCTAATACTTGTATGAATGCGTTTTGAAATATAATTAAAAAACAATTCGTTCGTTTTATTTATCGCCATAGCCACTTTATTTGAAAACTATAAGGGATGCCCGGTATATGGCAATAGGCTCACCACCCATTCCATAGTGGGACGTAAAAGTAACTGGTGAAACGTGGGAATGTTCTACATTCCTCTGCCTACCTCTTCGGGGATTACAGGCGTGAAGTTACTTTTTTTTTTACCTTTTTTATTGGTCAACGAATCACGAATTTTATGACGTTACTAAATATATGATTGAACTGTTGGTTGAGTGATTGCAAGCGTGACTGTTGATCGAAAAGTGTTAAAGTTTAAATCACTGGTCGGGTATTACCCACTGGGTATTTTTAACTTAGATTTTCTTGTAAACATTACACGTAGCGGCTCGGAGTCTGGTTTTGATCCCGGCCTATGACAATATAGGCTTACCCCCTATTTGATAGTGGGACGTAAACGTAACTGGTTAAACGTGGGAGTATATCACGCCGCCGTCCTCTGCCAGCCTTTTTGGGGATTACAGGTGCGATGTTACGTTTTTTATGTAATCTAATCGAAATTAAAAAAATTAAATGAACACCCGGTGTGTATTTAAAATGTTTATTTGAATGAATATTATTTACTTATAATTAACAATTAAAATATTTATCGCTGGTCGGCTGATGAGCAAAGGTTAAGCAACTATTGTATGTTAAATGTCGCACGAGTTAAAATCGTTTTCCTTTAGCATTGAGTACGTTGGAATGCATTATCGGTCGCATTTTACTTGACAATGCTATTCGTTTGTGACGTTTCAAGGTCATCGTGATATAACTTAACGTGCGTGCATGTTGTGCGCGATGTTCGGACGAAATTAAACACAAAATTATTATTCTTACATCATCACGGTTTAGATAGGTAGCAGCGAGTGTCCAATATCTCGATTCTTAAGACGTCCTTTGTCTACAATATGTATCACTCTTTTCATATAAGTATGCCGGTTTGGTCGACTTCTAATTAGCCCATCAGGTCATTATATGTGACCAATGTCGTAGGCGAGCGTCTGTTTCCCTCAACTCTTATAACGGTCAACAATAGCATTGATATAGAAAATAGCACAAAATTTATTGATATTTCATCATAGATATTGTTAATGTATCCAGACATCTTTATTATAGCAGGTATTATCGAAATAGCTGTGTTCTTTCTTATTGATCCCCGCTATTCATACTGCCGTGACTGTGAATCGTAATCGTCTTATTTTGCGGTCAGATAAGGTTTTTTCTGAATTCTCTGATATATCTATAAGGTGTTCAGGGTCTCAGAAAAGGCCCTTTCGGATACGTTCGGCCTTAGACAATTCAATGGATGACACTTTACATAAAATCAAGCCTGTAATCCCCGAAGAGGTAGGGAGAAGAGTGTAGTTAACTTCTACGTTTTATCAGTTACGTTTACGACCAACTATGAAATAGGGGGTAAGAATTAGGGAGTAAGGTTAGCAATCTTAACGGTAGAGTCCGGTGAATACATAGACTCGCCGTTTATAAGGTGGTATATCCTCAGACTGATGACAATCGTTTTAAAGTGATATTTATGATTGGAGCTATGTGTGGCGTATTCTTGTATTGTTTTGACGTCACGACGGGTCCTTTAAGGGGTATCAGAGCACCGAGTATCAAACATCTGTACCTTTCCAGACCCGACCTGCTTCTTCTGACTGACTTCTGAATCTCTTCATAGACGTACGCCTGTACACGTAAACACGATACATGCCGTGGTAACTTATATGTTAGAATTGTTCTAATGAGATGTATTTGATCATAAATTATGTGTTACTCTGTAATTGTAGTGAATATTTATGTCGTGCCTTAAACGTTGTGTAAGAATAAGAAGTAATTAACATAAATCTTAAATGTCTTTAATCTTTAGCCGCTCATTGTGGTCATCGGTAACAATTTTTTTTTATGTTCAAGTAATGTATTCTGATAATTTAACTTTCTTTCTCTTTTATGGTAGAAACTATGTTAAAAGATAAATTCTCAGTCAGTCACAGCACTAACATCAAACCTTAATGAATTGTTAAGAAACGAAAAGATAGAAAATATCGGTGTAGAAAATAAAAATAAAAAACTTATGTCAACAGGTAATCTGATAAAACAGTTAAGACATCGAGAGCGTTCATCTCTAGTGATTAGGGTTAATCTGTGAACTACGTAAGAACGTTGAGCGGTCGGGCCGAGCCGCGGGCGGCGGGCCGCGTCCCTCGGCGCATGATCGAGCTTCAGCCCGGCCGCCGCGTCTGCACAGCAACTCAGTAGTCAGTACCTCCGCCGTCTTTCTCGTAAGCACACGCCTCATCTCACAAGCGCTCTATTATCGCACCCAATTATGACTGAGCGCTCAGTATGAAAACCAAATCACCGCTCCGACGTTATGCCGCTAACTAAATGCGAGATACAAAAGAAATTTAACATCAAAGACTTGCAGTGATTATTTGTTTGAGTTTAGTAACGGCTGTTTTGAGGTTTTATTGCGGCGGTGATTTAAGCCACCTGTGAGGTACCCTTAAATTCTGTGGACATAAAGTACGTCAGTAAAAATGAGGCAAGACAGTGATACTTCGCCCCTAGCCGCGAGGATAGCAGAATTCAAGAGCGATCCGGAGAAGCTCCGACAGGCCACCGAGTTTGTAGATCAACTCATTCAACAAGCCAAGAAAGAGGTAGAAATTAAACAAAAAGACAAAGACAGAAACAAATTCGTAAGTATAAATATATATTTTTCCCGGTAAGGAACAGTGATATGTGGAATTGATAGGGCGGTAAGTGTTTAACAGGCGTTGTACCTACTGAAGTAGAATGCAAAAGTCAGCTTATTTAAAATAGCATTGCTACATATATATATTATAGTCGAAATTCGCAGCAATGAACATTTCTGATGTCATGCATGCTTATTACATTTTTTAATATAGGAGATCTTTTGCGCTATGCATAAATCAATAGTTTCATTAAATTTCAATCAACACCACTTACCTGTCTCTGTAAAATTCTAGTACGTTATTTGAAACAGATAATATACATTTCCAATACATGCATGACCAAATCTGGGTAAATATCTTTCTCCTTCGTGTTTGAGATAGATGACAATGTTTTCCACGCGACACGCATTTCATATTTCCGATCGTTATCTGGCAATGTTTATCGAATTATTTGTACAGCCTCTAAGCGATATGTTTTCGTAAAATATTAGTGTACACGAGATGATAAAAAGCAATCGGCTTAAGTTTATCTGATAAAAATATTTTATGAAAAACGTGATAGGTATGGTATATCCATATAGCTAATAGGTGTTTGATCGATTATATGGCGTCGGCGTGCACATTCGCGTTCGTGACCGATGCTTGGGAAGTTCGAAACAATGGTGTTAAAGTAATTTTCGCGATTTGGAATTTTATTGCTTTTGTAATGAACACGTACAGTTCTATTCACATGAAGTTTGACTCAGGCCTTTGCTATCCTTTTTACGCTTACACTAAAAATAATATCTATTCACACAAGCACGTCTATACGAAGAATAATTTTGTTTCATTTTACAACTATTTAATTAGTACACCTGTGCATTTATTTTATATAATGAAAAAAAAATGTATATTGCTTGCATTGCTTCGACTCGACTCTTCTCCATATTCAGCAGTTATATGACACGTTTATTAGTAAAATTTGTTGAAAATGTTATAATCCGTTATTTCTTTAAATACCTACCAATGAAACTTTTTCGCTGGTTTTCACATATTAAAACATTTATATTCCCGCACCAAATGTAGGTGAATAGGTCGTGTGAAACTAGATCTTTTCTAGAGCTAAATCTCCTATGGTTATCATGGATAACGTTTCACAGAGCATAACGAGGTCTATACGTTAATCAATTAAAATGAAAATGTTGCGTATAAAATGTGGAGTGTTATTAAAGGAGATAAAACATCGCATTAAGCAACGTTTTATTGTCATAATACAACTTACTATTTAGTATAGAAATAGTACCTAAGTACTATTAATTAAATACTGGAACTATAATAACTTGTTTCCAGTTATTTTTGACTTTCATTTCTATACTTCTTTTATTATTAATAACAATAATTACAGAAGATAAAAACAGATAGGCTGATGATAATGATGATGTTATAATTCCAGGACAGAATCATATTCATTCTTAATTGTTACAGAACACGTTATTACTTCTATAAGAACCATGGTTATTTGAATTGCTTCATGAATGAATAATTGCTTTCAGCTTTCATGTCAGCATATTAATTTTGTATGCTAATTGCGGCTGTCCGGCCATTGCAGTACATTGGGCACGTTCTCCATATTTATATGAAAATCGTATCACTAAAGTAAACATACCAACTTGAGTCGTAAAGTATTTTGATGAAAGATAATTATTTTATAATAAAGACAAAGAAACACAATTTTAAATGATTAACGAAAAATTTTGACATGTAATATGTACAATTATTGTGGTGATCTATCTTTCTAATACTTTTTATCATTCCACTCTTAGAACACGGATGTGCTCTTAGAATGAGTTAAGGCTATAGGCCATGGTCTACTGCGCTGGTTAAGTGCGGCCATTTTCTAATAATTAGGCAGCCAAAAATTTAAATAATCCAAATTGCACTGAAATTATTAGATTTTTAGGATAAATTGTTCTATGAAACAAAATAAATGAATAAATACGTGTATATGAATTATTAGAATGATGATAATACGTGCATTATTAGAATAATGGTTAATTTGCCTTCATATGTGTTCTCTCCTCACGTCCTGTACGGATGGTATTGCACTTCGTATCTTTACAGATGAGCATTTTATTTACTTACACTCTACAGCAAAGCTTTGCATTTCGAAGCGTACTAATTTAAAAGAAGGTTACATTAATAATATCCGCTGAAAAATATATAGCATCGGTTTCTTTGTTTCAGGAATCGCAGGACCCAGGTGTGGGTAAGTACATACGAGAGTGAAAATAATGATATATTCGTAAGGCTTTTGTGACTGACAGTCATTAACTGATTGACTGACTAAGCTTTAAACGTCATGCAGTAAATAACATTGACATTGGCTGATTGAACTTAGTGAACTTTGTTAAGTTTCTGAATATTTTTGATAATAGAGTAAAAATACGGTAGATAAGTACTCATTTGTGTCGATCAAGGATATCAAACTCAGAAGTTAACTTGGGCCAAATAAAGGCTTACCTTTAGGTGGGCCGCAAATCAATCATGTTCAAAGAAACAAATATTTTTATATTAGCTATTACATTGTAATAAACATACATATATAAAGTTAAATTAAATTTTACGTCCTGATATTTGACATACCTTCTCTAATACTGTATTTCCTATTTCGAGAGAAATTTTATTGGCCGAAATCATTTTCAAAACTGACCCAACATGTTATTAGTACAGTTTCGGACAGGAGATTTACTTCCATTCATAATAAAAAATAATTACCTGCACTGATAAGTACCTACTTCCAAACATGGAAATAATTTTTCGTCTGCTGCTTGCCTTTGTGAGGGGAATAATTAGGGATCTGCATTATAACCAACCAATAAATCAATTAGTAAATATTATTGCGACGACAAGTAAGTATATTATAATTTTATATGCTGGTTTCGTTTCTAATTCACATTTCTATTTTATTTTTACATTGCGTCGGATATATTAACTGGGCCGCAAAATTGTCTATCACGGGCCGCATGCGGCCTGCGGGCCGCGAGTTTGGTACTCCTGGTGTAGATAATGAATCATCAGATCAATTCAGATTTTTGTTAGCTGTCAATTTCATTTTGAGTGTCGAGTTTTATTTTCATGTTCGTTCTAAATATCAAACATCATAATATTCTTAAAACATAGCTACCTAAATACTGTTAGTATTGTTTTCGCACGTTTGAAAGATAACTAAAGCGACGCCACTGAGTTACTGTTTGCTGTGTTAATAAAATATGCGACAACGACGTGAAGTGTGATTAAAACACACACGGCTTAAGAAACATGGCATCGTTCATTATTTATATGATATCATTAACGTAATTATGTGTGTAAATGTGAGCAATACTAATAGAAAACACTTATCTACTAATAGCAACATCGTACAATTATTCTGTTTAGTTTAGTTAGGGCAAATAAATAAAAAACTAAAATATGTAATTATAATAATTATATAAAAAGTTTTCAACACAAGAAAACTTATTGTATTGTTAGTTAATATCCGTTTTAGAAAAAGAAATTGACACTTCAAGTCGAAGCCTTTTATATCTACAGATTTTTTGCGCGCGGGATAATTACTGCATGCCTTCGTTTTTGTGCATAAGGCAGCGATTAAAGTATTGAAAATCCAACAAACTGTATATTAATAATTGTTAAATTAGTCTACTTTGCCATTCTGCAACCTTTAATTGACGATCATTGGTTGGTTACAAGTTTCAGCCTTTCTTAAGTTGTTACAAACCTAATCACAATAAAAAATAATTTTGCTACAGATGCAAATAATATCTATAATTCAAAAAACATTTTTTTATACTTTTCTTTTCTTGCGAAATTCCTACTTGATTTATGTCTGACAAATAGCTAATACTCTGGAGTGCGGGGCTTTAACTGAATATTATATGTACTTCGATTAACACACTGAAATATTTAAGTAGGTACTTAATGTAATTTACTAGAGAGCTTGTGTGGTAAAGCTAGCTATTTGCTTTTAAATAATAAAATTCCAAAACTTCTGTTACATGTTTTTCGTGCATTTTGGACTTCCTCTAAACTTAGATAACACAAATATGCATATTTGTTGGTTAAACTTTTTACTTGAGCTCGCGTGTTACACTGAACAAACGAATTTAGATTTAGAATTGCGATGTAAGAAAAATTATTTCATTATTTTATACTTAGGTATATTAATAAAGTCACGATTACATTATAACAGAGGGCATATGCATTAACAAACGAGACCTAAAGGAATAATAATAGAAAACGCTTTTTGCATTTGTCTCTAAAAGGGCCACTTCAAAGAATGACCGGAACGTAGTTAAGATACTGTGTATTGTTCTATGTGAACATTTATAATTTATATTTATACAGATCTAGTTCATATATTTAAAGTACCGTTGTGAAAGGCTGCTGGTGATGGAGCAAATAGGGTTACACTTAATCACCAAAACTCTTCATACCAAAAACAATTTCATAATTTGATACATTCAAAGTTGTCAATTGTTTTCCTTAAATCGAAAATTCTGGGAAGCCTGGAACGCTTCACTTCATACAATTTCCCGAAAACATTTCAATGATAAAATATTTACCATAATTTTCACATCGTAATCTCTTTATCTCTCGCTATGAATTTAGACATTCAACGGGAAATAGAGGCGCCTCTCTGCGATCCCCACCCATTTATTTCTTGTTAATCGCGTTTAAATCGTAATAGAAATATTACATCTGATGCTTTGTCTATGTTACTTGTTGTTATCATTAAAAAAAATGTTGATGATTATCTACAGAACAAACTTTGATTAATAAAATCGACTCATACGATAATAGGTACTAAATTTGATTGAGTGGAGTAGAGTCCATGATATCAATAAGTAAGATGTTTAAGCTTGAGAAATCTTTATCACCATCAGTGAGTGTAATTAAAGGTAAGTAACTAGAGCGGATATCATACGAGAGCGTGTATTTTTTTTACCTTAATTTATTTAGGGGTTTTGAGAGCGTGTATAATCTAGCGTATTATTTATCACACATTTCCCTTACGCTGAGTTCTAATAGAACGACCTTCCGTTCCCTTTTATCTGTAAATCAATACAATTATTGAGATGACAACAAGTATAAGCTTGTAACTTGTAGATTGTATTTGTGGATAAATTTAGAAAACAGTTATATTGAGTTAGATTGCCTTGCAAATCTTTAACAGAAATTAACTGAGTATAAATGGAACACCTAATTACTTGCGATAATTTTGATTTATTTTAAAGTACAGTGATTAAGTTATTTGCAATGTAGAAAAACAGTCCTTATTAACTTCACGCTCGTATAACCTGAAGGGGTAGGTAGAGGAGTGTAGTACACACCCACGTTTCACCAGTGATGTTATACGTTCCACCATGGAATAGGGGTTGAGGCTATTGACACACATAGGCCAAAATCCACTGGGAATTTCAATATAAAAAATCTAACAATACTATGTTCGATCCGGGGCTCGAAATCAAGGCCTGATGAGCGGCAGTCTCAATTGCAACCACTCGGCCAACGAGGCAGCGTATGTAAAAAAATAATAAGTTCATTACTATTGTTTCAAATCTGTATCGAATTTGGAACTCGGGAGTAAAATAAAACAAAATACCAGGCACAGACGAAAATGTGATCATGATATCATGAGCCAATCTCAGCCCACTTTGGACTAGGGTCTCCTCCAAGGAGTGCTATCGCGCCCTTTCCTCGGCTTGCCGCATCCAGACATTTTCTTAAATTTGGAAAATCTTCGTAATGTCGTAGATGATCGTCAGTACAGCGGCAAACGATCGGTAATTATGACAACCTGTCAGTTAATGTTACGAGGGTTTAAAGTTTCTTCTGACTTTCATTTCGATCCTGAACAAACATTGCCATGTTTGAGGAAGCTAAGTACATATTTATTACGACGTTATAATAATGACTTATTGACATGACATTATAATATTGACGTGACATTATTGGAGCGAAGTATGCGCTTACGACATGCTCTGTCTATCAGCCAGGATTCACTGGGAGAGAATGCCATTAGGCATTAAGTACCTACGCCTTGTATCCCTAAGCTTAAGGTGCTACAAAAGTTTAAATAAATAAATAATAATAATAATATTTACTTATTTCCAAAAACAAAGTAGGTACATGGATTATAAAACTCATCAACAGTGGTCACAGAGACATGTTGTCACTTTGGTTGAACTCTGAATAAATAAACTTGTAATTCATTGTATATTTATTTAATGAAGGTTATAAGTAAGAGGTTATAATTAAATATTTAACCTCATAATGTCCGATCGAGTATGGTTATTAAAATGTATATTTAGATATTAAATGTATGTTAAGTGATATTTATAAAAAAATGTTAAAATATTCATGGAAACTTCAAAAGAAGGTTATTTCAATTATAAATGTAATCTGTTAACATCTACATATATAGTTGTCTAATTAGTTCTGGGATGTGCTACTGCAATGAACAGAATATGAAACTTAATAACAAATGATTAAAATATATAATATGAAATTTAAAATATGAAACTTAAAACAAATGAAAGTTCCCTCTTTGAATGGTAGATACAATGTCCTTTGAAAGACTGAAAATTCACATTTAGGTACGTTGCTCGCAATCTATTTTGTCCGTAATATGAGCTAATAGAGAATTTAATGAAATATTCCAGCTTTTTTCTTTTGGAATGTACATAAGTTATTTCTAAAATAAAAAGAAATAAGAACCTTCCATTCATAAATTCAATTTATTTAAAGTTACCTACACATTTTAATTGCTGATCGGGATGTCTTGGGTTCAATATCCGGGTCGGGCACTATCAGATTTTTCTAATTTAGATTTTCTAGTAGTGGCTCGGAGTCAGGATTGGTGCCCGGTGTATGGCAATAGACTTACCAACTATACCATAATGGAACGTAAACCTAACTAGTGAAACGAGAGAGCACTACACATCTCTGCCTACCTCCTCGGGGATTACAGGCGTGATGTTACGTTAATCACTTCAACGTTAACATCGATGTCCATCGTTACAAAAGGTAATTCATTGACAGTGATTCTCAAATATTGATATGGTTCCTCGAACACTATATATTATATATCTACTTGAATATTTGTATACAATTGAATTGTGACAATAGGTTTAATTAAACTTTGCCGAAATAATTACACGGATGTCGCTTTATAATCAATATAAATTAACAATAATAAATCTGTGGGAATTTTCATTGAAACTGGGATTCGTTTACTTTAATATTGTGTGTCTGTAGTCTTGTAGAAATTTGCTGTCATGTCGGAAAATATATTCTGGTGAGCGCAAAATATGCTTTGTAAATCGAGGGTTTTCGTCGACATGAAGGTCAAAGGGCAATCTGATACCTTGTAGTATTAGAGTAGGTACAATGATTATTATAAAGGCTTGTTTTTATAGTTAACTATAATAACTAAGAGTGTTTTTCATTTTTGTACAATTTAGTACCTAATAAGATTGATATCCTTAGTACCTAATAACATTAAATAGAACTACCTAAGTACTCTAAAAGACTACAATTATGTAAGTAAAATGCTTTAACTTAAATAAAAACTATTTTGTCTGTTACTCTATTGTCAGCGTATATCGTAACAAAAATTTTGTATTTCAGTTTGATAACATTAGAGTCTTCAAATTAATTCTATTATTATATTTATTCTGCGATGCAATTAATTACATTGCAATTTATAAACCTGTTTACTAGAGTCTATGTATCTTCGTGGAATCGATAGCTGGTCGTAAGTTAAATAATATATAGAATGCGGTATGAGTATTAAATTTTATTTGTACTAAATATAGAATGAAAACAGCAACAGTAATTAGCAATGAGAATACTTGAAATTAACCGTCATTGCAAAAACTACATAGTTCCCACTATGATTAATTTTGTTTTTCTGCCGCCTCGTGACCTCGGTGTAGTCATTTCAGATGGATTAAGTGTGCTATAAAAAAGACCAATGTACCGGATAATATCATTTAGATCTCATCATTATACGCTTATTTTTGGTTAGGTACCCGCCTACGGCAAAATAAAGTGGTCCGTCCTTTGATTCAACTCTTGATTTAATCAATGATCCTGTCTTGAGGCTAAAGGTGGGTGTAAGTAGATAAGTAATAATTATTATCTTATAACGTAAAATCACGCCTGTATTTACTGGAAGGGTAGACAGAGAACTATAGTACTGTCCCTTTTTATCAAATATTAAAATTTGAGTTATAAACACCCACGGAGTTAGCCTATTAACTAGAAATTTTATTGGGAGGTACTGAAAATATCAAGTTAAACCTAATAATATTTATCTTTATATTTACAAAATTATGAAAAGGGTAATTATTTCCTTATGTAATTCATATATGATTAGAATTCAGCAATACATTTAACTAGCTTTGGCCATTTCATGTTCGTTCTAGAGTCAGTTATATTTAATATACATATAACCTAAATATTACTCAAGTATTTCTTACGAGTAGCAACACGAGTGCGTGAAGGGATGTTTAACGTCATTATGCTTGAATTCGAAGAAATAAATCTCAACGCGTGACGAGACCCGTGCAAGGCTGTGAAAGACTAAAAACGCTGTTGATGGTTCAGAGTATTTTTTACTCAATGTTTTTGGCTTAGAAACTTTTTTAATAAATCCACGAACATCGGTCAGTTAGATCAGAAGTTACAGAGGAATTACAAATGTTGAATGTGTGTCCAATTTTGAAATTAAGCTCACTTTATTGGTTTGAAACAGACTTAATTAGAATTTGAATATCTTTAAAACAATGATAAAGTTTTTTAGTCCTCTTTTGATATTAATGAGTAATTATTATTATCAATGTAACCAAATATCAGCATAATTACAAGCTTACTCATTATACCCAGAATATTTTTTTACTTGGTTCATAAACTGCGACCAACTCATACAAGTTACCACATGATATACTTATTCCATTTAGTACATTTGATTTAATGTTCATTCTGGACACTGCGAACACAGCATGCTATGTGAACACAACATGTAACTATTTTAAATTACGTATGTCTTATGTTACAATATGTAGCTCTTCTTAAAAAATAACCTACCCCTTCGACCTAGTACCCTTTACAGTAGCTAACATTAAACTATTCTCATATACTAATCCGTGTCGGGGCTGAGTAAGTATACATTCCCCGAACGCGTATACAGGGTGTTGTATAAGTACAAGCAACTAAACTCGGCGCTGTTAGATCGCTGTCTGACGCAGTCTGTCTCGGCACAGCTAAATGCACTGACAGTCTATGGGCAGCAGCGTAGGCTGATAATGATGATGATGTATTAATATGGAGCTGACTTAACATAGATTCTCAATTTCATTTCGTCTACTGTCCACTTTGAGAATCAATTCCTTTCTAGCGGTTCCCGGCATTACTTTATTTTAATGTACCCAGTGTGTCATATGAGTTCTTTATCACTGTTGAAACTTAGATCTTTACCAATATTATAACCCTAGACAGATCCCTGAAACCCTTTACCGTCCAAAAGGTTATTGTCCTCTATTATAGTTATTGTCCACTTTGTTTGAGACTGCTTTACCAATATACAGTATAGTAAACTCTTTATATAGTAGAGTAGGCATGGACCAGCGTTCTATCTAAGTAAAGCAGATGCCTTCATGCACGGGTGCATTTCCCTTTGAAGTATAGTTAAGAGCAAAATGACGGTGCATAATTACAAGGGCAAAGGGCTCGGATATTCCACGTTAATTATGTACTTCGTTACTAGTAGTTTACTTACTTTATCTACTAGTCATTACTAATTATGACTTGGTTTCGTTATTCTCTTATATCAAAGGAATGAAGAAGTCCAGAAAGTTTAACTCCGGTCGAAATATTTTGTAGAAATTTTGATGTTAGCTCAGATTTTGCTGGAGATAGTTCTTATTGTCATATGTTTGAGAGAAAGCTTAATATTTATTTAACCGCCTATGTAACGGCTGGTGTACGTTTATGTTTTATAACGGTTTCCATTTGCCTTAGTAATAAAACTGTCGGAACGCAACTTGATGACAATTTATTTTCTGGCAAATTAAAACAGTAACGAGAGCGTTTGTACTAAGACGAAAGAGAAAATTGACAAATTGCTCCTGACGACTTATGTAAGCTTCAGTAAGAAAGTTAGTGGGCGTGGCAGAATTTGATGGTGACGTTTTAACTATACGAATATACTCGTAATATTAAGGTCCTAAACGTTGACATCTTTGGGTAAGATCTTTGGGAAAATTTAAAGAGGCTAATTATACTTTTGATGATTTGGAAAAAGTTAATGCAGTTTTTTGAGTAGGTAATATTATTCATTTACGCATAGTTTTACATACAAATAGACTTTCACGCCATGTCCGTCAAGGGGTAGGCAGAGCGCATCGAGTGCCACATATCTATACCTACTTAAATCTATCTATACTTAAAGACTTGCGTTGATTCTTTTACATTCATTACTCTATTCATAAACGCATGCCGGTTTCGGGAACCGCTAACTCTCCCATACACCACTAAAAATGACAAAGGCATGTCTAAATCAACGTTTTAATTTGGTATACGAATCCCAAAGCACCTGAAACAAGAGACCGAAGGAATTGTAACTATCCATTCTAAAGAAAAGAATAAGTTTTGTACTCTGTTTTGAATAAATTCATTGGATACAGTACCTACCTATTTATGGCAGTTTTAAATTTGGTGTCCCTTTTTATAAACGTAAATTACGTAATATTACGCCAGTAATCCTCGAAGAGGTAGGCACAGGAATGTACCTACTCGTATATACGAGTAGTAGGTACACTCCCACGATTTACCGGTTACGATAAACGTAAATTAGTAGATATTTATTATTAACTTTTCAAAAACAAGGCTTGTTACCACATGTTGTTACTCGTATTATTTAATTACTTATATTGATATACCTGATATATGATTGATATATAATACCTATATTACATTTATACAATATATTTATATTAAATATATAAGGATATAACTTTGTATCCCTCCGTGGGTTAAGATGATTTTATATTATATTTGATCATCTGTGAGTTACCTTGTCTTGCAAATAAATAAATGAATCTGAATTACATTTTACAATTGGAATTATAGTTTTTACATCCGGTAACTTTGTACCTGTAGATAATTACTTGGGTTTATTTATTTTATAGTTATACTATTATGTAATTGTTGTTATTTTGACTAGAGTATTCTTTTTGGAATTTTATTGCACCGCCTTGGCCAGCGTGGTCGATTATGACTTTAACCCTTTTATTCTGAGAGATCCATGTCCACCAGCGAAACGATAAAAAGAAAAGCACGATCAAAAAAAATCATTGCAATTTGGATCATATTTTCAGTATATAAAGTTTGAATTTAGTAAAATTCGTTAAAAATTTGGGGTCCGTTCCTACATCTAAAGTACCTACTTGTAACTCTGTGGAGGCTGTGTTTCGTAAAAACGTTAAGTAATATTAAATAGCCATGAGACAGAAGAGGATTTTTTCATTAAGTTGATCGCAAACGTCCCGAAACTGGGCTGATTCATGAGTCAACAACATAGAAAGCTATAGGTACGTCTACAAAATAAATGATGGTTCAGGAACTGTTTCGGACACTAGATCTTTATTCTGCAATAAATATTATGATGATGATGAAATCATGTTTATTGTAACTATAGCACTGTACCATATTTAAGCTTAACAGGATCCAAAATATCCAAAGCAAGTTCAATAATATCGTAGTATTCCATTTCTAATTACAATATTTCATTTCTAAGAGTGCTCTCGGTTTGCATAACCAATATTGGAATTCGCGAAAACTAATTAGGTACTCCCTCAACAATCCTTTGTAATTGTGTAATTGGTTCAATATCTAAGATTACGACTAATTGCAAGAAATACTAGTTAGACATCTATGTTTAGAAGCATAATAGTCTTTCTTTAAAGCTACATTTTATCGTGACACAACGGCTAACTATTGGCGCTGGTGATAAAAATAAATCGACATTAACGACAGGTCATTCCGTGCCGCCATTGCGCTCATTAGCTCGCAACGTTAGTTGTTGTTCACTCGTGATCACCATTTGTGTTGTGCCAGTTAGTTTACCAACTTAGTTGTTTGATTTGACTAATTCATAATTTTCGTGGTTGAAATTCGATAGTAATTTATCCAAGTCTTAAGTTTGAATGTTATTGATATTCTTAAGTGAAAATCTCTATTGTATCTCTACTTTATGCTACTGTTTGATTACATACTATGCCTATCTGATATCGTCAGGATGAAAGTTAAAAATCAATGTTTTATTTAATTTAATATATTATACATGTGCTATCATAAAAAATACACTTTTTTCCTTTGTAAGGTGCAACCGTGTATTTGCTGGGATCAGCATTTACTAGTACGCGGCGCGTGCAATCATTTTAATTTTATTTAATTTTACTCGATATCATTGTCAAGTTCATCAAGCTCGCCTCATAACAAGTTAAGTTAGTATATTTTACAAGAACTCATATATACTTGATTACCTGATTCGATTACTGATAGGTATCTTATGAACGGCTTACAGCCCACCACTTGGCTTCGTATTTAATGAAGGAATTAACACTTCACAAATGATATAAGATTAAAGTTTATGTAGGACACCTTCCAGCGAGGTTGGGGGATGATCCGGTAAAGGTTGCGTGCAGGAGCTAAATGAGGCAAGACAAGGACAGGGGGCGTTTGTTAGGGGAGTTCTGTTTCCAGTAGTGAACTGAAACAGTCTTATAATTATAATGAACGTAACAAAAATGAACATGAGATCACGCCTGTAATCAGTTACGTTTACGTCGCGTTATGGAATAGGGATGAATTTATTGGTATACAGCGGGCACATATTCAGGCCTGGGTTTTGAACCCGCGTAAGAAAGTTGATGGCCTTTAACTATCTTATTTTTTTTTTCGGACAGGATAGCGATGACCTTACGTTTACTGTAAGGTAAGCCATGTTTTTTTTAATGTTATATGTATTTTAAGTGATTATGTTTCATGTAACTCAATTCACATTCACATAATAGTGACCTATAGTATCTACGCACCTGTGTATTTACTCTGATATATTTTATTTAAAACCTTCACGTTTTTAGAGGCTGAATTCTAGTTTAAGTTGGATAGTAATTAATATATTACTTCATAAATTCTTAATTGCCTTGTTGGTCGTAGTAGATACAAGCGTGACATCCAATCGACAGGTCTTGAGTTCAGATCCCGGGTTGGGCACTGTTACCTTGCAACTTAAATTTTTAAACTGGCAACTTAAATTTTCTAGTAGTAGCTCGGATTCTGGATATGTGTCCGGTGTACGGCAAGAGGCTCACCACCTACTTCATAGTGGGACGTAAACGTAACTGGTAAAACGTAAGTGTTCTACACTCCTCTGGCTACGTCTCCGTTGATTACATGTGTGCTGTTACGTATAAATGAATAACGTTAACATTAGGGATAAATCTGCCTTGTAAAACAGAGTTAAATGATGTATTACTTTAGTTAGTAGTTGACTGTCTATTCAAACTAATCTCGTCCTTCCAATACTCAACAAGATCTCAACTCGCTATTGTTCACTGGGATAATAAGATGCGTAGATACAAACTCCATTTGTAAGTCAATATATTCCTAGGGCGATTTGCAATTCAATGTCTTACCTCTCCGCATGGAGACGAACATCTTTTAGAATGGAAGTTTCTAAATAGATTAAGGGCACAGAAACAATTTTTGGCATTTGACAATATGTTCGTTAGGAGTATTGTCGAAGAAGATTACAAAAAAAGAAAATTACTTTTTATTTTTAGCGCTTGCTTGCAAATTTAATTGGTACTGAATTATTTAAATGAAGGTAATATTATATTATTGAGACAATTAATATGACGCAAGTTTTAATTGTTCCTTCATTTATACCGTGGAAAATTTTTAAACATCTATATTTAGGTATATACATATATGTATGTAACCAAGCTATATTATTTAGGGGTTTCAAACTCTTACAAATTAAATACGCGTTTTATCTCTTTGACGACTGGTTTTAATCTTAATCTAAATTCAAAAATAACTAGACATAATTTGGTAAATTACAAAAATATTATAAACCTTCTTAATATACAATAGGTGCTAAAAATAAATAGTTTTTATTTAACCATTTAGGTATTCTAAAGAACGTGAACACAAGCACAGACGTTTTTACCAGCTCGTATTTACTTAGTGAAATTATTAGTTAGTATTGTTGAATGTTTAATATTCTAGTAGGTACTTATGTGTGGTTATTCTGAGCAGGCTGTATGCAGATTCCATATTTGATTTGGTTTTTGGGATTAGATTGAGATAGAATATGAATTAAAAGTAGATGAAGTAAAAACGTGAACTTGTGAACTTGATTACGATATGAAAATATTATGAGAGGCTTGGTTTTGATCTGCTGTTTGTACAATTTCAATTTAATATTTCGTAGAGCTGCCTAAAGTGAGAGCTAGACTAATATACTAAACGTTAAAATGAATATAAAACGTTAATATTCAGATTCAAGCTTTTAAAACACAATACAAAAACTCCGCTGAAAGAATCCACAAAAGCTTAACAAACAAAACTTTATATTTCTTTTATTCTGTGGTTAAGCCCTTTGTTACTATACATTTTATATTGTATCACACAGTCGACATTACAAAAGGCTTTTAAGGTAGGTACTACTATTTCATTGGGAAATTTTGTATACATTAGGTACGTGTAAATACTTTTATACTGGCAGAGCGCGTTTGTTAAAAATATAGTCTTTTGCTAGATGAGACATTGTCTCTTACTGATATAAAGAAATGCCTGAATGCTTAATTATAATGAAACGTTCAACCAATTAGTACAAATTGGATGACAGATTAATTTCAATGTGCTGTAGAAACATCTAATGAGCAGGCGAAAGTTTTCGTCTGATGCTCTAATCGATATTTCACCCTCGTGCACCCTACGCTCCCCTCGCTAGGGGGTAAAAATAAAACAGGACTGATAACGGGGGGAGATTTAGTGCTACGGTGAATGCTACGCCATACGCCTATCTGATAATAACAAAATTCTATACGAAAATGCACGTGAACACGCGAAGCGTATATTACACTGTATCAACTGTTGTTTACGAGTAACAATCATAACATCTAATATACACCTATATATACACCTATATATACACATATATATACATCTAGTATACACACATACTGTCCATCCTGCATACTTTAAAGTTGTCTAACTACTTTCTTTTTAAATGTTCTTCGAAGTGTGTGAAGTCTTCTCAGACCTGCACTGGTACAATGTGGCAAATGTGACCTTAATCTATTTATTTATTCTTTATTGTACACCATTAAAAGGCAATACAAAGGGCGAATTAAATGCCTAGTGGCATTCTCCACCGGTCAACTCTTGAAGAATAGTAAAAAATCCTTTTCGTTCAGAGAGGTGACCGGTGTCCATGAAGGGAACGACAAAATCCATGATGAATGATAAAATTGATGTTGATGATAATGATGGATCATAATCATAATCTTTGTTTGCAAAATAACAATCATTTTGGCGTGGAAATATCAGTGGTACAATAAATTAATAAATTCTAAGAAAGTAATTGTAATAAATTATTATATCGTTTTAAAATTAAGGTAGTAAAAATGCAAATTACATTTAAATATAGTTGTTTTTATAATTATTAACCTGGTGTCAAAGTACGTAAGAATAAAAAGAGATTATTTCAAAATTTATGATTGTTTTAAATAATACATATACATATATAATTGATCACATTTCTATTACCGCTGTTCCATTCTAGTTGCGTAACTACTCAATATTGTCGGCGTAAGAGCTACAGTAAGCTGAAATATTAAAACGTTGAAATATGCATTCATATTAGTTACCTACTTACCAAATGTCACACCACGCGACACGACATTGTTAACGGTGCTGTTCGTGACAGGCTCATCTTGGAAAGTAAACAGTGTAATGGAAAATCTTTGTACACGTTATTTTAAGGTTTTTTCCACTTGAGAGATTTTAATTTTTAAATACAATATTCGACTAGGTAGCTCTTATTCTCTTTATAGTTATGCTTAGGGTCCATAATTGTTTATGGCGCCCGTGTTAATGGCTGTTAAAAGTCCACGTGGTTAAATTGAGGGAACTTTATAACATTGAAAACTGGGAAGCGTAATTATAAGCAACAACTCTAGACTCTTTAAGGTCTCATCTTTAATACACTTGTTCATTAACGCCCTGCAATAACATAGTTTTGTGGATTTTTAAAAGTTCAATAAGGTTGATCGCAGTGAATGATATTTCTATGAGATATCTGAAGAGTGCAAGTGCGACTGCCGAACGGGAGGTCCTGGGTTAGGTTCCCGGGTCGGGCTCTAACAAATTTTCTAATTTAGATTTTCTGGTAGTGGCTCGGAGTCTGGATATGTGCCCGGTATATGGCAATAGGCTCACCACCTATTCCATCCTGGAACTTAAAAGTAACTAGTGAAACGTGGGAATGTTCTACATTTCTCTGCCTACCTCTTCGGGGATTACAGGCGTGATGTTACTTTTACTTAAATTAAGAACGTGCTTAAATTAGGGTAAAAAGCAACATTCTCTCAAGGCGTGTGAAGTCTGTCAACCCGCACTTGGCTGGCTTGGCAGATAATGACCTTGACCTGTCTATTCCGAGACGACGTGTTCCAACAGTGGAACGACAAAAAGTAATGCACATCCATGAGTCATTCAAAGGACCTACTCTACTACCTAAACAATTATTTTATTAATTATTACTGTCTTTTTGTCGGTAAAATTTAATGCTTACGTGCATTTTAATTATCAAAAGAATTTTTATATAATTGTAATTGTTTAGAACAATAAGTATTTGAAGATTTCTTTCATTTGAGTATTCAATCTGTAAGCTTCTATTATATCTGTTCATTTTAAAAATAAGTATATGTAGTTTATCAGCCTGGTCATCATAACAGACCTTCTTAATGGTTAGTTTTGGGTCAGATATCCGTGTGTGGAGATGTCCCAAGATATTATTATTGGTCTTCAAATAATTTTACATTATAATACATGATTGTAATTATTTACTTACCGAGAAAACAACGAAAGCGACTTAATAAATACAATTCAAGACAGCAGAAGTCATAACATTATTTTTCCCAAGTATTTCCTCACCTACAAAGAATACGAAAGCGGGTTAATGACGCTAGTACGGCAAGAGGCACTTACGACCGTGTTCTTTAACTTCTTCGTCAACGTGTTGCCGAGTTTCATGTCCGCGGCGAATGTCATCAGTTCCTGTACGGTGAAGAGCGGGTACAGCTTATCGTCCTGCATGATGTAACAGGACATCTTCCTGTAAGCTTGGAGTGATCTTGCGGAACTGTTTTTCCCGAACTTGCACACCATGTCGCCCGATTTTATCGTGCCAGTTACACCGTTCGTCCTACAAAAGGAACATTACATGACTGGTAAACAATTTTATATATGTATAAGCATGCAATATTGAGTAAGTAGCTTTCGTGTTGTGTTGATGTCCAAGCAATGTAATAATGTTGTAATAAATATATGCAATGCTAGGCATAATAATAATGTTTGCTTCAATAAGTGAATTTAAGTTCTATGTATAAGCGGAGGAAAACACGATGAAGAAACCTGTCAGCACCTCAGGACACATTTTAAAAGTATCTACTGAATCATGTTATTATCTAACGGGTTGTCTAAAAACAACTGACGATGTTATAACATATTAAATAATTCAAACTGGTGAAACGTGCGAATGTTCTACATTCCTCTGCCTACCTCTTCAAGGATTACAAACGTAATGTTACCTTTTTTTTAAATAATTCAAGCACACGCTAAGTTTTTTAAAATGACTTTAAAATTTTCATGTAAACCGCTTTGGTTGTAATACATTCTACAATAATTAATATCTTTTTTTCGTAGACAGTACGCATGTATGGCTTGGAACAAGGAATGCCATCAATCTACCAAATTGTAACTGCAAACGAGTTGTGAGGCGCTTTATATTATGCAGAAACAGGTTCAGGCGATGTATGAGTTAGTAGTTATTAGTTCCAGTTCGAACATGCACACTCATTACGCTCGTTCATTTCTTTCAAATATTGTAAACAGTCGACAGTAGATTGCTTGATTTTAAGGTTGATATACAAAACTATGATTATAAAACTAAATAATATGATTAAAAACAAAAAAATATGATTGTAAAACGCCAAGGCGTAAAATACTACGATTACCGTAATACATACATACATGTTTACAGCTATGTAAATTTTTAACGCGTATGATATGTAAATAGACTAATATAAGTAAATAAATGTACATTGGTTTATGTATGTACTTAACGGAAAACGTGTAAATACATAAACCTAGCTTTGAATATAAAGTGAGTTTTATACATAAGGTATATATTTAATCACCATACGTTTTTCATACATATATTAATTCAAATGCATGGCCCAGGTGCGAAAACACTGACCTCTACTCAGCTTTAAATCAATATATTAATTTAAATAAATTATATGAAAAAATACCACGCTTTTATAGCTAATCAAACTAAAAATTAAAAAATTATTTTTAGTAAGAGATTAAAATTACTCATGAAAATTGATGTAAGCGTTTTAAAAGTGTGGGGTGTGTAATGCAGTACACTCCCGCGTTTCATCAACTACGTACACGCCTATACGCCCCATTATTGAATAAGTGGTGAGGCTATTGCCATACACCGGATACAAGTACACACTTTAAGCCGGTGCTACAAATTGTAAGTTTAAAATATCCAATAGTAGGTACTCTATCCGAAATTTGAGCGGAGGAGATCGGCAATGGCGTTCGCTATCACTAGTTCAGCCATTTTTTAAGATATCGTGGGCCGGCGGTTATGAGATATAACAAATTACTTTAAACGATCCGGGCCAGTTTCCTCGAGCTACAAAAGGCTCGCGAGGCTGCTCGCTCACGGCGGACCAGCCTTTTGAGTCATAGAGAATCTGATTACTGATACATTATACTATGGGTTCAACGTAAGATCGCTGTATCTATCGTATCGTGTGGCGCGTAAAATATCGAGGAAGTGTGTGTACCAACAAGTTACAGCTCAATGCTATTTTTATTACACTACTGCCGCGTGGAAACATTGATTACGTTGCAGAATTCTGGTTTACGTCCGGAGAATGGCGTACGAATGCATAATTCGTTCTATACAGTTAGACCAATAAGTATTTGAATCGCCTTACATTTTTTATAAAACAGCTAAAATCATTTGAAATCATTTGTTCCATCTTAGTAGTAAGCACATTCTACTCGATAAGGAAAATTCTTAGCATTGCATGACAGTTGAATTATCTCTATCACCGAATCTTTTATCATTTATGTTTTCATCTCTTTTTCCTTTATAAATTGAAAACGGTATTTTGGTTTCCTCAAGACGTTTCCCTTCATCGTTAAAGCAAGTGATATTTGAATAAAAAACGGACAAAGCGTTGTAATCTCAAAGGATATTAAACTCCCAGAATTAAAGTTTGACAATAAAATCATTAAATTATTACTTCTTTAGACGAACGCTGTGCAGATATTCCTATGAATTTTTTGACATGATCAGTGACAGTTTTAACTTAATGCGTATGTTTACATGTTACATCTGCCACAAACCGATTACTTGCGAGTAATTGCAGTTTATAAACACTCACGAAAACCCAGTGAGTGCGTTCAGAAGCGATGATTTTCCAGCCCCCGAAGGACCCATGATGGCTGTCAGCTCGCCGGACTTGAAAACACCTGACACTCCGTTCAATATGGTTTTCTTTTCTGAAAAAAAAAAACAATTTACATTAACTATGGATTAAAAAAAATCAAATTCATAGTGTTCCCGCCTTTTTCAAATATGTTTATTAATGTAAGTAAAATACTGTAACCTCCCATTTATTTTCTTAATAAATTCAAAGGTGCGACAGATTACTTGAAATCTTTTGACTGTTCAGGCTGATATTAATAAGTAAAGTAACTTCACGCCTGTAATCCCCGAAGAGGTAGGCAGAGGAATGTAGAACATTCCCACGTTT
>DWFO01000172.1:0-24528 GCA_018246595.1 Mimoniades nurscia nurscia
CCGATCGGCAGTCGCACTTGCAACCAACACGACCAACGAGGCAGTTTAATTGAATGAGTGGCATAGAAAATTAATTAGAATTCAAACATGCTGAACAATAGGTCTGTTGAAGCCTATTATGTATTAGCTAATCTGTCAATTGATAATAATAGTTGCTAAACTGTAAAGAAACGCACACACACAAAAAAAACATTTGTGATTATTTAATAATGTTTTATTTTTATTATCGAACGAATCAAATTCACAGAAATAAAAAAATATATACTTATGCAGAAAAAACTTGAAGAACAATACCTTTAATTTTAAGCCTTTTAAGGAATTCGTGATAAATGGTTTCTGTGGGCGGACACGCTGGACAGGTGGGTAATTTGTGGGGCGACACACTTTTTCATCTGAGATTTATAACGCAAATGAGATATGACTCATTAGTATTACAGAGCCCACTTAGGTATTGTTAAAATATGGAACAGTAAAATTAGATATTCGAAAAGCGTCCCAATGTGTGTTGAAGTAAGTGATTATATAGTATGTCTTCGTTATTAATTTGTGTACATGTGTTTCTATGTACTTATATAAAACTAGGTGTATATGCTCGTATTTATATATTTATCTGTTACCTACAGACATGTAAAAAAACAACAATTCATTTAACTAAACACACAAATTACCCTAATAGGTATTGTTATCAAATTTAGATAAATCAACTAATATGATAAAATCAATTAGACGCCTCTAGTACTTGGGAAATGTAGAGTCAAAATAAGTGTAAGCCATCTTTAATATTACTATTAATAGATGTTTCACTATTGGCGTGAACAGATCCCACTATAATATGCCACAGAGACGCCTTTAGTGATGTACCCAACTCTACCATTCAGTATTATTAATCGAATACACTGTAATCGAAAGCTGGTTAACGAATACGAATAAGTTAAATAAAACCTGTGTTTCTTCTGTGATTTCACAAAGTTTCTTAGGATAACAGTAACTGTAAGCTACTATTCAGCATGTCCCTTTTATCATTCAGCATAAACACATCCCATGCGTATTCAACAGCACCCTATCAGTATTCAAACTGTGTCTTTGGAATAAACACTGTGACACCTTTGTGTCTAAGCTTTGTGGCATCGGAATTGGGGAACTATGTTACACTGTAAATGAGATCTCTATACATATATTGAATTTGTATGTTGTTCCATGTGCGCAGTTAATGTTAACAATGGGTTCTATCCCTCAGGCATCGGTTAACAGAAATTAATAGTTTTGCAATTATGAAATAATTTCAGTCGTTTTGTTGTAGGTTTGTTAGCGAATGTTAGATATTGCAAGAAGTGGTTGAAAAAGTTGTTAGTTTTGACCAACGGTGGTAAATTTATAGCGTTAATATAAAGCTTCGACTTAGACTTTTAATACTTCATCTGAATTATCCACAGTTTCATGTTTCATTAAAAGTACATCAAATACACTTCCAGTCGACTTCAATCAACTTCAATTATGTTACCCATTTTGTGTTCTGAGTGAATGAGAAAAACTTAAATCTGTCTAATAAATGCAAAAGCTCGTCTGGCAAGCTCCGTCTCAGAGCGGTGCAGGGTAATGGTATAAAAATACTTGGATCGCAACGTGCTGTCAAAAGGATAGCAAAAGTTGGATATACATAGATAGCTCTTAGTCTCTAGCACGCGAATAGAAATCCTGGGGAAATGCCAAGTTAATCTTTAATACTGGTAGGTTACGCAATGACGATAACAGAACGTTTTCAAATATCATTATGAATCATTTATCATTATGAAAAGATCATCTCTTTGTTATTTCTAGCGCTAAACATCTGTCGTAACCTTGTCGACTAATGGAATTTCCAGGTGGGAAAATTATCTCCAGCGTCCACTGTTCTTTAAATAAACTTTCTTACGCGCCAGTTTGCTTATATTATTAATGGTAAATAAAATAATAAAAGAAAGAAATCATGTGAAAAGTACTCAGGCAAAGATGTACGTTGGTAGCTAGTTAGCAATGTGTCCGCCGAAAGCGGGGATCAGATCAGGCCGCTTCAATTTCTTGCGGAAAACACGTCAGTTGATGGTGCTACGGCTTAAGTGTCAAGAGAAAGCGACTATTTTACAATAGATTGAAATAAAAATTAGTTTTATTTATTTCGTAAGCTTCGTCATTATTTCCAAATGTTGCATTATATTTACGTCTTTAAACTCCATTCCTTTAGTGTAAATATTGACTTTCAACAATTGTTCCTAGAAGAAAGCTGCAATTAGAACTGATAAATATTTTAACTAACTTTCTTTTATTTTAAAATTTATTCGTGTTCTGCTCATTCTGACATATTTATATATACGCACCGAAAATACGCTAGAGTAAAAGAACCCTCCTTCACCAACTGGTCACCTTGACCAGTTAAGTAATTCTCACAAAATGAGCGAGACCAGGTCAACGATCGCACACTATTATTGTGGAGACTAATTTATCTACTATGACATAGCTTACGATTAATAAACATGCGGTATACGAGTATAATAATGTAACGAGTTTTATTTCAAGTCTTTTTTCAACTTCAAGTTTTATTTTAAAAATATCAAAGCAAAATTCAAATACCTTCGAATGGATTGTAAACAAAGAATCTGTTAGTATTCGAATCGCTTCTGCTTACGAATCAAAACGCTCCCTATGGCATAACGGATCCGAAACGTCGACCTGCGGAAATTGGCCGAGTCTGCGAATTAAAGCGGGCGATACACGGAAAGAGGATTTCACAATTAGGCCGGAACCACACAGTGTACATTGCATATTGAGTTACCTTGTTGTTCAGCGGGCACGACTCGTCACTAAACAAGCTTTGATTTTAATTTTAAAAGGCTGCTGACACACTACATAGTTATAAATTAAAAATAATATTCTCTAATATGTGGGTAGTCTGTTAATTTGACCTTGAGCGTCCCCATTCTGACACATGTTGCCTACTTTGTAAACCCAATCGTTAACAGATTAGTACTAGAATATATATATATACATAGAAGATAGATCGAAAATGTAAACTGTAGATAAGCCGAACTATTATTAAAAGTGTGTTACGCATGATATCACTGTAATAATGGCGATATTCTTGAGGGCAAAGAAGTTTCAATGTCTTCTCGTGTATCAGAGTATAGACATACTCGTACAAGTTTTGCTACGATAATCTAAATAGAATGTATTGATTTTAATTTTTTTTTGTATAATCTGACGCTAGTTTGCTAAGCTAACATTTTGAAAGTACGGTCGCATCCTTATTTTTAAGTGTCCTTGCTGGAAAAGCGTAGCAGCCATATTGATTTTTTTCAACGTATCATCTACATAACAGCTGACTACAGCATTTTTTACTTTTTAAATTAAAACATTATATAACTGACGTACGTGATGTTTTTCTCTTTTCGGTGTAAAAAACACTAACAAATTAAACGACGTAATGGATTTATTATGTAAATTATAAAGATAGCTATACAGCCAGAAAGCATCTTTTATTTTTCGAAAACATCATATTGATTTATGAAGGCTCATATGTTAAACTAGAAAAGCTAGTTATTTTATATAAATGTTGAATTTACAAAAGCCTAATCATCGTTCTAGTCTTACTAATATCTCAATTTAATTTCTACAATCCAGTTTAAACTTAAAAATATAATATTGGTTATTTGAAAATATAATATTGGTGGAAATTTAAAAATATAATACATTGTACTGATTTTTTTAATTTTGCTTATCAATAACAACTTTGTAGAGATTAGAATAGTTGAAGAATAAATGATATTACTGGACTATGATTATTTCTGTGATGGTCATTATGGCTTATAAAAACTTGCACATCACACAGTCGTCAATGCTTATAATTTAGAAACTAAAGAAACTCGTCAAACTAATAAACTGGAAACCGTAACAAAATTGTACTCGTAACTCAGTTTGAAATTTCCTAACTAAGTTTGAATGGGGTTCTAAATTATATTGCATTTTCCATCTCCGCGAAGCTGTTATGATACTGATCAATTGTTGAAATTGAACCATACTCGAATTACAATGGCGGCCATAACTTTTAGTGTTCCTTTTATTGCGCGCCCCTAAAATGCTGCTGCGAATTAGCCCCTAAACTGACGAGTAACTAACGTGGTGATTAAAGATGCTTTACTGTTTTCTAAGGTGTTATTTTTCTTTTATGTAGGTTACTTAAACGTAACCGTAACTTGAGCGTTTAAATGTTAATAAAAAGAGGTTAAATTATTGGTACTACACTGTTATGCCTATTTCTTCGGAGTTCAATGGCGTGATGTTACTTTTTACTATAAAACATTCCATAAATATTCACACATATATGATTAACTATCCCCTTAAGTCATGTGCACTTGCATAATATATTGTTGCTGAATTAATTTTTAAAAATAAAGTTAAATAACACAATTATTGAAACAAAAAAAAATCGACTGTGAACATTATTTGGCAATACTATGTATAATACAAAAACATTAATTATTGTCATCGAAAATAAATCGTAACATATTGCAGACTTACAGTGGTGAAAGTTTGTAAAACTATAACCTGCGCTTTATACATAATCAACGGAGAACGAAATAAGTCACTGAAATGAGTAAAAACGTTAAATCTCTATGAGCTTCTGCAAATTTTAAAAGTATCTGATACACGTATTGGCCACAAATCCGGAACTCCACAAATCCTGATTAGATCAGTGTGGACACTTATGTTCCACGTTTTACGCAGTGACGTAACAGACAGTTCAGCAACGGGACGTAAAAGTATTGTGGCTAAACAAGGCCTGGTGGAAACGCTCAGGAATTCTTCATTATCAGCTTTATCGTTTTATTGAAAATAGGGAACACGGTTCGTGGCTCGTTTTTATTACCGGCGGCATTTTAACACCGCAGGTCGTAAAGCGAGTAGGAATCTAAAATGAGACTCGTCGCCATGTATCTGATCGGACACGCGTAAACCGCCCCTGCTCAACTTATAAGTGGGCTTTTAAATTTTATATTATATATCTCATCATACCACACCCTGACACCCTGTACAAAAAGATTTCGTCCAACTTAGACCTAATTTGAAAGTGAAATTTACTTCGATCAAGTAATTTACTTTTCATTTGTTTTATGTTAAAAATTTACTATGCCTTTCAATAGATGAAGAAAAATGCGTATAATGACTTGTGTTACAAGTTTTGTCAAATAACATCATCATCATCATTATCATCATCATTACCATCATCGTCAACATCATCATCATATTCATCATCACCGTGGTCGTTATCATAATCATCGTCATCATTATCATCATCATTACCATTATTATCATCATCGTCATATTCTTTTATTATTCCAATTTTAATTAGGCATCCGGCTGAACTATAATTTCGCATATCAGTAATGATACAAACATACATGCATCTGTTTATTAAGTGTTGATCACTGTAGGGTACGCTCTGCCTAATTTAGGATTATATACTCGTACGTATATGCTTGTGTTATATTTCTTCATTGAAACGAAAGTCGTTGTATTAGATATCTGGTAATCTGGTAAAAACGGGTAACAACTGCTACTGACTCGATTAGACTGGATTACTTCATGGTTTCATCTTCTGCTATACAGCAATAGCATAATGGAATTGTTAACAATTCTTAACCAAAAAATACTAACTCTCGGCTCTCCGTCCTCGTAAAAACAAAACGAATAAAAAAAGCCAGCGCAGTAGATATATCCGGTTAGAAATCAGGTTAACTGGTGTTAACATTTTCCACACATTCGGCGAAATATGACATGACATTCATAATGCAAACGCAATTGCGCTGATTGAGCTGGAATGGCGTTGGTTTATCGATTGTGTTTTCGGTTAAACGATATTAATTAGATCATTGCAACAACCTCGTAACAGTAATTTAGTTTAATTTCAATTGGTTGATATATCTACGTTTTGAAATGTTACAGGTTAATCTGATCCGAAAAGCGGAAATTAAATGCCGACTCATACCTGCATATTTACAAAGTTATAGACATATATAGAATATATGTATATAATATATAGCAATATATGGAATATATAGAAGTTATAGAATATAAAGTAATAGTTATAAATATAGAATATAATACATTCGATTTCCTCATTGGTCGAGTCGTTGTAAGCGCGGCAGCCGATCATGAGGACTTGGGTTCGAAATGTACTTTTTTATCTTAGATTTTCTCTTTAAAATTTCTAATAGTAGCTTTTTAGTAGGAGTATTAATAGTGATTTTCTAGTAGTACGTCTTATTTTTCAATTCTTCCGCTTACAATTTTTTTTATACTTATATTGAAACCCACTTATAAATGTATAATGTTTTGTATACAACTTGTGTTTATGCGTTTAAAATAACAATAACAATGAGTTATATGCAATGCTGTTCTAACTAGTTCAATTATTAAGTTAGCTAATTAATTTAAAAAATCCAACATCTATACATTGACATATCTAAAACTTGCTTAATTTCAAACAAAACCGGCTATCATCAAGCTTTTTACAAAAACAAAAGCTCAGCCCAAGAAATAAACAGTTCAAAAAAGACAATCCAAGTTTGGGCAGACGAAGTTTTCTAATATTCTCACAACCCAATGTAATCCGGCCCTCCAAAATTCGCTGTCAATAACGATCTTGTCTCACTGTAAACGATTAACTAGAAGCTTCTAAATTGTTCTAGTAGTCGGTGATCTGCGTTGGGCTGAATGCTTAGGAAGACTTCTCATAAAAGACATACCTACAATATAGAGTACAGCGTGACAGTAGAGGTTGTCACTACAGATGTCGCCAAATGATTATGGTACCAATAAGACGAAGAGAAATAATTAGGACATTAATAATGAATAATTTCATTATTACTGTTCTAATTAAATAAAATATTTATGTTACATAGATAAAATATGTACGAGATAATATACGTGTGAACAAATTTACTAAAAGAAAATCATGGACGGTACATTATATTTTTATCCCTCTCGTGCCGAATCATTTTATAAAACCAATATAAAACAACATTGTTCCACGAAACGCAGTATGTACTTATCTTTAATGTCACTGGAAATAAGCGTGGGTTTTTTATCACGAAATAATATTACTATGCACGAATTATTATACGAAAATAATATCTGTTAAAGTTAACTGTTACTATTATCATTATATGTATAATCGTCGCGTCATGTCCATTTCGGTGTAGGCAGACAGCGCCGAGTGACAAATATTACCTAATTACGAGACCTACATATTTATTTATTTATTTATTCGGTAATCCAACAGCGTACGTAAAAAATAGTAAAGTAGAATTAAATTTAATATAATTTAATTTATCTTTATTGTGTATTCATAACTTCTTATGGACGTCGGTTTTGCTAGATTTTTAACGCTACCTTCCAGCCATTGTCAGATCTATTTGGTCTAAACAAATTTTCATCTTGTTACTTGTCAATTGAGTTGTTGATAAGTAGGTACGAGCCGTATTATTATTTGCTCGTTCTTTGTCAGACCAGTCTGTTAAAAGGGCTTGCGGAACGTAATTTTGCATGAAAGAAATGATAAACTTTTTGTGTAAGTCGTCGGTTTCGGAGCGATTAGATTAAAGGCGCATTAATGAGGCATACGCACTGATATCACTTTTTCCCTCCGTATTATTTCTTTCCTGTCATGTTTCTACTGGTGTTCAATCTGTTCGGAGGATGAGTTTTCTCGTAAAAAAAATATAGCTAACATCTTACCTAAACGTGAGCAAGAAATAAAGATATCTATCGACATTGCTTTTCTTCTATCAGATATTCATATTTTTAGTCTTAGTCCACTTTCTTATTCCACTTTCTTAGTCCGGTGCTGCACATAGGCCTCCTCCGTTCAGAATGTATGGTGTGTAAAATATAAAGGAGTTTCTGAAGATTATTTATTCCCAGGTAGTCAGAGAAAATCGACCGCCTATTATTCGTTTCGCTGTGGCGGGATCGGTTTACTCAGTGAGTGTTTATAATAGCTATAACTCCATATATACCTGAGAATTTATAATAGTACTTTGGATGTATTCTTAAAGGTCTATCATCCAAATTATGCAAAAAATCGATTTTATCAAAATTCTATAGGTATTAGAATACTGCCTTAATACCTCACCAAATTTCACATCGCTTCACTCTCAGCAATAGTACGGACACTACAATAAAGATTCAATCTTATAATATTGTTAAATGTTCCGTCAATGTTTATACACATAATTACATACATATATGCACCGGCTTTGCACGCATCTTTTTCGAGATGGCCCGACTAGTACCGACCTACAGCAATTCCGTCTTCACGAACTCCCGCCGATTGCAGCTGTAACTATATAATTAATAATAAATGAAATACTCTAGAGTACTCGTATAATTTTAATAATAATAGTACCATATACATACATATAATAATAGCGTCATGGTTATCAAAACAACTACACAAAGAATCCAAAAATAAACTGAAATGAAATGTTACCTGAAATGATAAATATTCATCGCGGGAGACGTATGAAAAAACTGCTGAAAAAGTCTGTGGACAGCGCGCCACCCGCTGCTCAATATCGACTAATTGCATATACGCTGACTTCGCAATAAGCCGGACTATTTTTTTAAATCCGGATAAAAAGAGGCGAGTTTCCCAACAATATGGTAATAGGAATCCGATGAGAAATTTAATCGCGATTACTACAAAATGTGGATCCGGTAGTGTGGCAGTAGCATTTTGGAATCGAAATTTTATTAACATAGTCTGTAGTCGCTTCGGCTGTACGTACACTAAAGAGTTTTGCTAGATTGTGGCAAACAGAATCACTTACTATCTGCCTACCCTGAAAAATCAGGAATTATGAAGTCTATGACTAAAACAGTCATTTTCGTATTGCACCCTTCATATACACGTGAAGGATATTTAAGCTTTAATTACAGGTTGGAAGAAAGGGGAGAGCCGACTATTCAAGTGCCGGTTAAATCTCTGGGGTGGTTAAGAGCTAACTTGTAACATATGCATCTCTTAACCGCAGTACTGTTTCATACAATTTAGCGCATTGAAGGATCTTTTAAAGGGCACTTGGCACCGAGGGTCGGAGTGAGAGTGAAGAGTTACTTGTGCACAAAAAGTTATAATTCTACGATAGATCCACCGCGCGCCAGGGGAGTAATCCGGCAGACGGCGTCAATTTGAGGACATTCTTTGTGTTATGTCTATATATTTTTTTCGGTTCTGGGAGATGGAATGAGAAATAGATGTAAGTTAATAATACTCGACTACGTAGATCATATTATCGAAAACCCGCAGTCACCGAAATCACACAAGTCGAGAGAAAACGGTGGTGAAGTTTTTCTTCAGTTTTACGTTGTCCGTTAGCGAATACCGCCCCAACTGTTCCTTGTTCCATTTCTGAATACAACTTAAGCATTGTTCTTGAACTCAATTAACTATAGTAAGCTAAATAACGTGTTTTAATGAATCAATGTATTTAAAATAAGAAAATTTTATTACTTTCCCTCTAACGTTTCATTTCCGTTTGATTAAACATTTTATTAACTTTAATTTCTTTTTTCACTTCTCATATTTTAATATAATGTAATATTTTTTACTCGTATTCATATAGTAACAGTACGAATAACTTCTCCTTTGAAGTTTAACCTTTCACACCTTCGTCCAGTACATGAATAATAACCGTGAAAATTATGTAAATTCTTAAGCAAACGTAATTTCCGAGTGCCCGACGAGCCGGAACATTTCTATTCATTGCAGGCTGTTAAACACCTCCTGCAATAATATGCATGCAAGTCGTATAATTGCACAATCATCAGAATTAAATCATTTTTACATAACAGCGTCTACACTTATTTTTAAGACTTTGAAGCTTAATAAGAGGGAAGAAAAAAGAAACCATTTTCAGATTTGTATCCTTAGTTAGACTTTAACCTTACTGTATATACTTAAATTTCCCAATTTCAATATGATTTAGATACTTTGCTTTGCTACGGTAACGTTGCCTTCATCAAACAAAAGCTTTTGGGATGATATGAAATGTTTTTTCGAAATATAATTTAACCACGCACTATCGGGCCATAGAGCAAATTCCATGGAAAACATGTCGGTAGGCCATAGAAACGTGAAAGTTATATAAACATACAAAAATACATACAATTACGCTTAATTTAAAACGAGTTTTTGCATACGGCTTCTGGCGTAAAAAGTGCTTTTCACATTGTCCTGGATAATAACTTATCATTTATTTTTATGTGACTTTAACCTATTCCATAGTGGGACGTAAACGTAACTGGTGAAACGTGGGTGTATTCTACATTCCTCTGCCTACCTCTTCGGGGATAACTGGTGTGATGTTACGTTATTTTTGTATAAAAAAGGTTTATTATATAAAAAAGGCGTAAAAGCACATGTCGCATTACGAATGTTTTTTTTTTAATAGTCAAAATGCATAAATGAACTTAATATCCACGTATATGCATTTATAAACACCATGCGAAATTAATGAACGAAAATCTTATTGTCACACAAGCGAGATCCGACACGAATGTTCCAACTAAACATCCCCTCGAGACACGCAAATTACATGCATGAAAGTTGCATCTGCGTTGCCGAAAATCCTGTTTAAATTTTTACATTGTGTACACTGTGGGGCTTACAAGACCCGGACTCTGTAAGCCAATTCTCTTTATACTGTACGGTACATTTAGCGAAGTACCTCTCGGGTTAGGCAGAAAGCACAGACCGCCAAATATATCCTTACTGTCACCACGTGGTTATTCTGCATTGATCATTATCTTCCTATAATCACTTAGTAACAATTAGTGCGGTAACTTCATTGAAACTATAAATATAAATATATTTTTAAATATAGACTTTCAGGTAAACGTAATCAATCTTTCCAGCAACAGGCTCGGTCTGTGTATTTACCAGTGATTTATTTGTTTGGTTTATCATTTTTGAGTTGTTATCAAGGTACTTGTTTATATCCTCACCTTATTAGAAGTGATTTGCGCCCAACAATAGAACGATAACAGGCTTGATGATGAAGGCAACTATTGTTGGAGACATCATCCAGAAAACAAGATTCGACCTAAGTCCTTGTATCATTTGAAATATGTATTAATACATTTAATGCCCCACGTTGGTCGTATTGGTTGCAATTACGACTGCCAACCGCGAAGTACTAGATTCAAATCCCGAGTCAAGCATTATTAGATTATCTAGTAGTAGGCAATGGACCCATGTAACGTAAGCGTAACTGGTGCAACGTGGGAGTGTACTACGCTCCTCGGCCTAACTCTTCGGGGATTACAGGTGTGATGTTACGAATAACATTTACGCTAACAGTAGAGGAGACAGTGGTTTAATCAGCCACGTCAGGAGGAATTTTGCGGACTATATTTAAATATCGTTAGCTCCCAATTTTTAGCTTAGTGTGAAAACGAGCAAAACACATAGGTATTATACAATGTCCTGTATACAGAAAAATAAATGCAATCAAAGAAAGATGTTACTTCAACAAATATACGGGAAAGCCATTAAGTTATTCAGATCGATCGCGGGTTATGAAAAATTTAGACTTCAGTAAATATTTTTTTAGTGTTTCCGACGTTCATTAGATAAAGGGAATGGTTACAAATAAACACTTCAATCAGAAAATATGTAGGTATATATGGTGAAGTCATGGTCACAAAAAAATGCCTGCTATCATATTTTATACAACGCCTTTGACGTAACCATATTAATTTGTATCAGCCATTAATATTTTCCTTTGAGTCCCTTTTTGTAACCAAAATATGTAACGATATTTTTCAACCGCCAGTGTTTTTAAAATACCTAATGGATTTATGAGTATTTTTAATACTTACTTTATTTTTGATTCTTTTGGTGGTAATAATCTCTTCTCTACATGAAAATAATTAAAATAACCTGAAAACTAACAGCTATTTCTAATTATAACGCTGTTGATTGTAGTTAACGTCATTGTAATTTCATGACAGCTATTAAAATTTAAAATTGGAATAATTAAAATATTGGAGTAATTATAATTCTATGATAGCTATTGAATAGCAGATTTAATTTATCACGGATATATAAAATTGGAATGATTTTAAAACAGCTATAATAAAATCGGAATGATTTTATGACAGCTATTCATAATTGGAATAATGTAAAAGTAACCGTAATTTAAAAATAACGCCAGAACTCCGCAAACCCAGCAGCAGAGGAAGCAGCGGGTCGTAAAAGCAAGATTCGTGGTGCGTTAATGGAGTCGGTGACCGACATCTATAAACCTTTCAAGTAAATGTTTACGCGTGACCGCGCTTCCAAAAGTAAAATGGGGTACCTACTGTTCTTGTAAATGAAGACCAAGTAGCTAACAACATTTTATTAACATCCTATTACTAATTTCATAAGTTATTATGCTATAGGTTAATATTACTTTATACACGTATGTATGTATACAGTCAACCTATGTAGAAAGCTGTAAAAGGGATTTTTTGAACGCTATATCAGAGAAAAGAAAAATATTATTTTCTTGTTATAAATGACATTTGACTGCTTCGTTGGTCGTGTTGGTTGCAAGTGCGACTGCCGAACGGGAGGTCCTGGGTTCTATTCCCGGGTCGGGCACTACAAAATTTTCTAATTTAGATTATTTAGTAGTGTCTCGAAGTCTGCCTATGTGCCCGGTCTGTGGCAATAGGCTCACCACCTATTCCATAGTGGGACATGAAAAAGTAACTGGTGAAACGTGGGAGTGTTCTACATTCCTCTGCCTACCTCTTCGGCGATTACAGGCGTGATGTTACTTTTTTTTATATGACATTGCAAATAGTATGTTAACAGGTATTTTATGCATCATTATCTTTGTCATCAGTTCTAAATCCACTGCTAGAATTTTTGATGTCGGACATTTTCAATATCGTGTATTATAATTTTTTTGTTTTTGTGTGTTAAAATGTAACTTCTTGATTTGAACTTTTGTGATTAAATTATATTAAATTAATTAATTAGATTTTGTACGCCTATGTAGGCAGGACGTAGCGCCAAGCATGATTGTAACATCTTTTTACCTACTGCCCACAATAAACTATTTTGAATTTGAATTTGAATATACATACTCATAATCTCCACCCTGAGGATGCTGGTTCAGAGTCGTACAGCAAGGTTTCTTGCGTCACCAGTCGTCGGTAAGCAGGATGTTTAGTCGTGCCTAAGCAGGCTGCACCATACCGCTATCAGTCAACGCCAATTATCGCACATATTCTTATTATTCCCAAATTAGAATAAAAATATATTTGGGCTGTATTAAATACCACTTCTGATTCGTCGCTTGCACTAAGTTTACCTAGTTGTAATGTTGATGCGTTGAAAAAAAACAGAGACGAGTAAACATATCCTAATAGACAACTCATATATCACCTCCAACGAATTTCGAATCTGCCACCTCACTTATACAATCTTCTGATTTATATTCTTGAATTAACGGCAAACTTTGACGTAAAATATTGTGAGTGAACATATGATTGTGTAGTAAGCCGTAAACAAGTCGCTCACCGAGATCAATAAACCTACCGAGTAAGTGTATACGCGTGGGGCCGCGCTTCCGAAAGTTTGCTTTGTAAAACACGAACCGTCTGGATAGGGGTGCATCTTTTTAAAAGTAACCGTAACTCTCTGATCTTAAATGTTTAAATATTCTAAAGTAAATTACAAATTTATTTTGAACACAAACATTAAATCTGCCATCTGGAAATAATTCAATTATCGTCCAATACTTACGTAATATTTGGTTTTTATATGTTTTAAGGTTAAATATAAATAATAAAGGCCAATTGCTGCTTTTTCTAGTCTGTCTGTGCGGAGATGTCCGGAGAGAGTTGTATATAAATTTATATATTATGTAATTGTTTAATACTAGATGGTACAGGATGATTAGTTATTGTGCTATTTCTGAATACGGGTTCTGTTCTCATAACTACGGGATTCCTATAATTTGTTTCACTATCATCGAAACTTCAGACTCCTGAAAATATGCGTGAGAGGCCTATAAGACAGTACAAGCCTCTTATGTTTCGCCAGGAACATTAAAAACTGCCCTAAAGTCCTCCGATAAGTTTTAAGACAATCATAAACCAGGATATTACCATTAAACAAATGTATAAAAGAAAAGGTCAGATTATTTCAAGTAAATTTGTTAATGAACTGGGACACTTAATAATTTTCTATTAAGCTTATTTAATGCCTAGCAAATAAATTATTATTCAATTTTTAAAATCTAAAAATTATTTTATATGACAGGAAAGATAAAGTTAATATAATTTACGACTTATGTAAGCTCACAAAACATATCCATACACGCGGTCGCTTAACAAGGAAGTCACTTACACATTTCTTGCGGCAGTCAATCGATCAAAAGGCGTAACTTTATAAGGAACAACTACACTTCAGCGTCCGTTTCGTCGGTGCTCACAATAAAAGACCCCCGAGGCAACGTTCCTCTGATTGTTATGATGAAAAATGACTCCCGATTCCGGCATTGACCGTGTTCCATCGTAACATTTGTTCATTAGCCGGTCCACTCGCTCTGTTTGCTCGAGATTTGCTCCGAGTTTATTTTTGTGGAAGGGTGTTTGAGATATTTGACTCCTCATTCGATGTATCTATGACCTGACCCCCATGTTGTTATGACATTTGACAAGTTCAAACGAACCATATATGTACCGTATGTGCGTTAATTGTGATTTTCATTATGTTTACTTAGGATGGACATAAATATGTATGTTAATAATATATTAATATAGGAATAGCTATATAATTTTTTATATTTCCCTATCGTTGTGCAAAAAATCTATAATCGTAATCGCAGAATCTAGAAAAAACCCTTACCAATTATACAGGGAATTTTGACTTGGATACGCAATTATAATGAAGCACTGTAACACTTATTAGCTAAGATTGAGCTGGAAAGGAGACCTTGATAACAAAGACATAGACGCGTAATAAAACCAGCCATTAATTAGTGACTTGCAATTTTGACAGGATTACGCAAAGTACCGTAATTGACATGGCGGTGCCGCCAACCTTATACGTCAAGCGCTAACCTTGTGGCGGTTTTGTCTCGATTGGACTTGTCATCAAAACAGTTGCGGGGATTGGTATGAATACATGATAGACATGAAATGTCCATACATAGACCTTCGCGCTAACAAGGCATCTGTGACCGAAATCGAGAATGGTCATGTACGTCATGATTTTACGACTAAATACAACTCGCTATAACAGTGAAAGAAAGTATTGTTGAAAAACATGAGCCTGTTAGATTTCTTCATATTGTTCTCCGAGACGTACGAAGTTTGTTAACACATAAGCTTCACGGAATCAGTAAATAACAACGGAAGGTTACAAAGATTAATGATGATAACCTTTTTCTTTAAAAACAATAACATCAAGCGGATTGTATGTCCTTTCGTTACTTATATATAAAGTTAAATATACCAAAATCAACTGCATAAATATAAAATGTTTTATCTTTGATAAAAAATATCTGTCTCTCTCATACTTTTAAGAAAGTTGTGATGTCTGTTGTCTGGGTATCTGTACTGAGTATTTATAAAAGGAACGTAATGATAATGTGTTATCAAATGGCCTAGGGATGTTTTTATTTAAAAATAAATAGTAAGTACGACAACAAATATAATCAAGACACCACAAATCAATCCCTTAGCAAAATATAAACAAATTATCCAGCGTTTGCTTTCTAAGAGATGTGTAATTTAATTTAAAAAAAATCTTATTTAGATACGCTTACGAGTGAATTAGAAGCAACGTTTGCACATTTACTGCGAGTGTGTCTAAATGTAGGCAAATGTAATTACAGCGAAAGGAAGGAACTTAGATGTCACCCCTCGAGTTGCTCCCTTGATTAAATCAAGCATGAGTTCTTCTGATTAAATCAACTCAAATACACGTCGCATCGTAGTAAGATAAACGATGTACGATGGATTGTACATATGTGTTGCTCGAAAGAAATAGCTTAGGGTCCTGTTTAGTTCACAGTTTATCAAAAATAACGTTCTTCAGTAATCAAACACATATTCGTATCCTAAAACAAAACTGTATTAAGTGACTTTACGGCCCAATTTTGACTACAGAAGACACTCACCAGGTGTATACACGTGACGGGAAGTTCCCTTATAAGGAATAACGATCCAAGAGCTAAAAGTTTCATTGTTACAAGTAATCTAAATTTAAGACTACTACCCATATGATCGTGATATTGGTGTTGTTCTTGTTGGGTTCGAGTAACGATATATTATTCGACCCCATGCCGGGGTACAAGGTGCTATTTGACGCGATTAAAATCAGCGCTGGTAGATCACGGCAAGGCGCGTCCTGTCCCACTACAACTAAATGCCCGAGCTGCCTTTGAACAGGAGCGTGAGAGGTGCGAAAAGCGGTCCCAACCCTCATGCCCTTCGTGGGTATTATGTGCATAACCTCACAAGAGAAGCCCATTTTTAGCAGTGGACTACAATAGACTGAGGATGAAGTCTGAGATGCCAAATTTTTTCTATATTTGCCGATTTGCAATCTCCGCTATACAACATTTGCTTCAACGGTTTTCAAGTCATCGATAATTTCATATACAAACACATAAATATTAGACATATCGATCCACTTCATACATGATGTGCTTGCAAGTCGTATCTATCTGGGATATACTTGTCGTCAGCGATCAGTGCACGACCTTCACGATACATTTTGTAACATAGACAGAATTCGATTTTCAAACATCTAAATGTAATGTTTGCTCGTGACTACATACTTGTAAACATTTCAATAAAATGTGATATTAAGATAATCTCAGTTAACCTCTTATTACAGACAGTTTAAGAAAGTAGTTTATCACCTTTTTTCTCTTATTAATTACACAAGAAATGCCTTTTTCTACTCTCTTTTTTATTATCGTCTATAGTATAACAAGATCCTAATAGGGATTCGAAACAGTTCCGCTGACGTGTGCAATTTCGCTTTGACGGATTTGGCGTTCGCAAAATCGTTCATTTGGTTTATTAATGAATTTGCTTTTTTTCTCGATGCGAATCCAATTTGGCGTGATATAGACCTCCAGGATTAGATGTTTCGCCAGAAAATAAATTCATCCGTACTATAGCTATAAATAGAATAGTTAACTCTGTATGCCAATGAATTTATGCCATATCTGCTGAAATGATACACATTATATCAATACGAAATTGTTTGGATTATGTAAATACATATGTAGATATGTGAGCAACATTTTTATTCTTATTATAATATCATATCAGGTCTCTTGGATCAAGCTTTTCTATCACACATTTCTTTTTTTTTAAGTGAAGAGCAATAATGTACCTGGTGAATCGTGGGAGGGTACTATAGTCCCCTGCCTACCCCTATGGAGAATTAAAGGCGTGAATTGATTTTATCATTAAGAAAAGTCGAAAACAAAAATATTACTACACAGTAGGTAAACATGTAATTTATCCGCAACATTAGCCGCGTAAGCGCTGCGTACCGTTATAATATGTACTGAATTAACCGTGTATAATGCGATTTAGTTCGCCACTCGATAAACTTAGTCGCGTTAAGAATAGACCCCCATCAGAGGAAAGGATTATGTACATATAACTAAACGGATACGATACGACATTTTAGCACGCTGTTGTTTTACTGTCATTGTTAGTACGTATGTAACATCACGTCTGCAATCCCCGAAGAGGCCTACCGAAGAGTGTAGTAGACGCCCGCGCTTCACCAGTTATGTTTACGCCCAACTAGGGCGGTGAGTCTAACATCATACACACATACGTCTCGTCATGAGAATTATTAGATATATGTATTATAAATTTTATTTTGATGACCAATCCGCAGTAGTTATAAGGTTTTAGTTTTGGGGAACTTAATAAGCATAATTATTAGTACTCATATTATTGCATATGGTGCAATAAATTTTATTACATTTTTAACAATAATTTCTGTCAACTAATAGAACATTAACGATAAATTACTTAGAAAATAGCAATTTGTTAAGAAATATAAAGACACTATAACTGTACAGAAAAACTATAAATAAATAACTGCTAAGACACGCTACACGAATAACCAAATTATTTTAAGAATATCTCATTCTTCGTACATAGTTTTTTCAAGTCGTGTCGATGGGACGCTACTACTTGTGTCGGTTACGTCACGTGAGGTCTTAAAACGCCAATAGACCTGGATTACACGGCTGTAGAGACAAAGCTACCCCTAGGGGCTTAAGTAAAAATATATACGGATTTTAGTATTTGTTTTGCAAAACCAGTTTATGTGCTCAATATTTAAATGTGCTTTCTGTTACTTTGTAAACTTCTTATGGGTGGAAATTTAAAAAAAAAGAAGATTTTTACACGACCATTGGTTTGTTTTTTTAAGCTTTTGATCATGTTTTTCATAGCTTTTGTAGTAAGTAATTTTGAGAGTAGAGATTTGAAAGTAGATAGAGTTTCAACAATGGTCACCATTTGACTTCATCATACGCATGAAATGTTCAATTTAAACGTTATGAAGTAACTGTATCAAAGAATATATTTTTATCAACACCAGACTATCACGCGTCCGACATCCACAGTGAATGTCTACGAATGAACACACAAAGACGAGAAGGTAAAGAAAACCCAATCCAGAAGGATCGCCATCATCATGATCAACAGCCTATTGTACTCCACGACTAGACATAGGCCTTCCCTGAGGGGTTGTACCCATAAGCTCACGTCGGGTCTGTGGGTTGGGGATCTCAGAGCACCTCTTCTCGCACTACGCTGCTGCCCATAAGTCGCAAAGACGTCCAGAAGGATGGAGAGATTAACATCACGCCTGTGATCCGCAAAGAGTTAGGCAGGCAGAGGAACGTCGAACACTCCCACTTTTCACCAGTTACTTTTCCGTTCCGCTATGAAACAGGTGGTGAGCCTATTTCCATATACCGAGCACATATTCAGATTTCGAGTCACTAGAAACTAGAAAATCTAAAACAGGAAAAATTTAGTAGTACCCGACCCGGGAATTGAATTTAGGAATTTATCCCAAATTTTCACCTTCATCTGTTAGAGGATAGAAGATGCCATTTAGCATTTAGTTTGGTCTTTATCACGAATTTATTGTAAAACTGACATAATAAAGAGTTTATTACTATTATATTACCACGGTTGTTGCTTGTCATGTAGCCAGAAAGCTCAGAGTATTTAATTGAAAAGATTAGATGATGTTTGAATATACTTACATAATATAAGGAATCACTTTGCTGTATACTTATGGCTTTTTAATTTACTTCGTATTTAGTTGCGATAAGGATTTCTTTCCTTGAATAATATTTATACAGGATAAATAATTAATTATTTGTGAATCGAGGCTTTGAAAGCTTTTGGCGTGAAAAGCAAACTCACTACATTTGGGTATCAGTTTGTGTAATAAGGTTTCTTAATACATATAATATTTTTTATTAAAATTAGTGGATGGCCCACAAATAATTCTTGGGATTAAAAGGGTCTAACCCAAATTATTTTCTTAACAGAGTAACAAGCCCAAGAATTTCGTTTTTAATATAGGAATTTTTAGACATAGTTTCAAGTACATTCATATCTTTCATCTACTTAATAACGAAACCTTGCTGCGTTAGAATGTTCTTTAAATAAAACTAGTACTTAATAAAATTAAACACAACAAATCTTTGTTGGCACATTAATTCTATAATATTAAAAGTTTATGTATATTGAAAATTGTACATATGTAAGGACAGAAAGATGATTTATAGGAATTTAGAAAACTATATTGCCATTGGTTTAACTAGTGTTATTGATTAAAATATTTACTTTATTAATGTAAATATATACATATCTTATAATTTTGATTTGTTTGTAAATCGTAAAAAAAGTAAATTTCTTTACAACATTGCCAATAGACCAACGGCTTTATGAACTCTCCCCCAACGTTACCGCATTGCACTTCACTTTCAAACTTTGTGCAGCTTATTCGCAAACGTATTTGTTTTTGTGACAAAGTTTTTGTAACAAATGTCACACAATTCGTCTTTCTCGAGATTAGGGTCATTTCACATAATATGGATAGTAGATATTACATGCAAGTGTCTTAGTTCCGTGTCCACGAGCTCTGCGTACGCGAAGGAATCTTTAAGGTGTCAAGAAATATGCATAAATATGAATAGCCCTGAATAATTAATGTTAGCATAAAAATCGTAATTAGATAATGGTGGAAATTAAGTTATCGACATACGCACATAGCATAATCATCAAAATTTTCAGTAAGGTCATAAAGGGTTGTGCGTGAAATGAATCATCGTATTACTTACTACCTTAGCTCGTCATAATCGCATTGAAAAGAACATTTTAATTTAAAAATCTACATATCATTCAACCAGCTTAACACTATGTATTAATGGTATCTATAATAATCGTTTTTTCAGAAATCCGTTACCTAGTACGTAATACGTCCCTTTCTCATAAAACAGCACTTCCGAAATTATCCAATCATATCGAAAGAAGTTCAAATATAAGGCGTCCATAAATTCCAATCGGTACAAAATCGTATCCATGTAACACGCATCCTTGAAGGCGTTGTCGTACAAAATTGTACAAGTTCGTACAGAACCGTGTCTATAACAAGGATTTGAAAAAAGAAGGGGATGCAATACAAAGGAAAAAGTTGTGCACGTAACTGAATTGCTTAACATGAGAAAATCTGCTTTCAAAATCGAACGAAAACTTTCACCGCAACCTTACTATAGTCAAAGTTCGAACTGGTTAAAGACGAATCCGATAAATTAAATTCCGCTTTGGGGGCGACAACTTGACAAACCTCGCGACTTGCAACTGCAACAATTTCGAATGCACTTAGCTGATTGAGGTCCCTGGTGTAAAATTCAGCAACTACGCTCCCGCTAGCTAATTCCGTAAGAGTCCACGGAGGGTGCATTCGTAATGCCTTTTCAGAGCTAAGACGCCGAAGGTAAGAATACTCCTCGAGTGCGAATCGTCTTTGTGTGAACGAGTTTGAATGTATTTTAAACTACTTACTCTCTTGAAATCTGGATATGGTTTTCAAAAGTAGTTTTCCATGTAACATAGAATGTTTTATTCTAATTGGATTTAACTTTATAAACTTGAATGATTGGACTAAATATAGCGGTATATACGTGGATCTAGTATAATGTAAAGGAGTTTTTCATTGTTTGATTTGTCTTGTTAGAGGAATGCAGAGCACTCCCACGTTTCACCAGTTACGTTTACGTCCCACTATGGAATAGGTGGTGAGCCTATTGCCATGCATCGGACACATATCCAGATTCCGAACGAATATTTATACGATTTTTATTATTTTTGTATTATATACTGTATTATGTACTTTTTATGTATATTATGTGTATGTATGTTTTTGTTTGTCGAAAACAATTGTTACAATTTTATTATTTTATTAGTACTTATAACTAGACTAAATTTGATTTTACTGAAATTCTTCACATTCCATTCCTGGTGCTTCTGGAAGAGATCTCTATAGCGATAAGCAACGCCATTGTACACAATGTCTTTCCCTATCTCTCTCACTGTGTACAAATAAAATAAATAAAAACGTTATTGAATACTGTAAGGTGCGCTGGTTTCCGTATGTCGTTTTTCTGCACCCATTACAGCAAGTGATAATTAATCTCAAGATATTTACTAGGATTTAAACTCGGGATCCACGAGTTGAAGAGGTTGAATGCCCAGCCACTGAGCTATCGCCGCTCACGTGCCCGAGTTTACTCATGCTCGTAAATATGATAACCTTTACATTCAAAAAACTACCGTAATACATTGTTAAATAATCATAAAACACATGACTGCTGTAAGTCTGATGTACTCTATTATTGATAAGAGCACTTCAGAATCGTACCCTTATCTAGATTGTTTATTAAGATTATTTAACAAGAAACAATGTTCTATTTTAAACGGTAAACTCCTAAGATTCTTAAGGCAGTGTTTCAATTGTGATTACGATTGTATTATTATATTTATGCCTATTGTATAATTATCTATGCGTATTAAAAAAATAACCTACAATAAATACATTTCAGCTGTTGGCGGGCAGTAATGATAATTCCATGGTACCAATAGAATAACAAGATTATAACCACAAATACCAAAGAAAAATTAGACACCATAGAACAGCGAATGGTTTCATAAGAATACGGGGAGATACTTACGGGATAATACGGGAGAATGTTTCTCCATTCATTGTTTATGAAGAATTTGGGAATTATCCTTATTCATAAATGTCAGGTATAATAATGTCAGCTATATAAACTAGCACAAATGTAATAAAAAAAATATTAACCATTGAATTCGTTACCTTGTCATGATTTACGTTTGTATGCTTATTAGTTCTGACCCCTGAATGATATCATTGATTATATCTGCTAGTCAGATTGACCTTTTTTTTCATAATCACGAAATTATATCATCGTCCCAGGATAAACAGTAAGGAAAATACATAATAATGATAACGTACTTTTAACTAATCAGTAAAAAATTCTTAACACTTTCAAACCGTTAAATTATTACAAAACAGCAAGGAACTATCTGCATTTACGTGATTACCTTTGATTATGTTTCTTGTTCTTTCTTATACTCGTTTTTGTATATTTTTTTAATACATTTCTAGACCTTTTTATCTGTTCTGTTTATCTGTTTTTTCTTTTTATCTTTTGGTCTTTTTATCTGTTTTTTCTTTTTATCTTTTGGTCTCTTTATCTGTTTTTTCTTTTTATCTTTTGGTCTTTTATCTGTTTTTTCTTTTTATCTTTTGGTATTTTTATCTGTTTTTCTTTTAAAATAAGATGTTAGCAGACTTCACACACCTTACCTTAAAATGTAAACTAATAATTTATGAAAATATATATAGGCATTTGAAAGTTGAGAATACCTTTGTGTTTTAGCGGAGAAAACCGACAAACACGGAGTACATAGTAATTTTATCATCTTTCTACCTTCAACATCTCAAATCGACTTGTTGAAATTTAACTCTTGTAACATTTGCATACGCTCAATGAGCAAATAAATTAATAATGATTAAGTTCTTTAAAAGGTAATTCCTAAATATCATTGTGATAAACACAAATTGTTAAAACATATATCATGCAGAGATTATATGTATTTATGAAAAACTTACCGAATGTCCAATTATTCGTTCCTTGAAACTCGTCACTGGTGATATGTGAAACTCGTCGCTGGTGATATGTGAAACTCCTTCGAAAATGTTCTAAATTTCTGCTATGTTAAATAGGAACTTTTACGTCAGTTGTTTATGCCTATTTACTTAAGGAGCTATCGAGAAACGGAGCTTTTTCTTGAAAATTTTCATTTTTCTTTTCACAAACGGATCCACTGTGACACTAAAGAAAAACGTCTAAATAATCGCTTTTAAAAAAACTGCAACCGCCTAAAAGTTATTTACTAATACACAGTTCGAAAATTGAAATTCCGTGCCGACAAGCAAAAAAGCCATTTGCCTTGTGGCCGAATAGAAAACTTTCGCGGCAAAATTCGAAAATAGAACGTCCGTACGTCACACGGCCAATATGGCGACATACGCAGTCGTTAAAGGAAACTCGACTGGTATTTTCACCGTTCCTGGCTCCGTATTATTTATTTCTATTGGAAAATTAGTCTTTAATGGCCGGATTGGTGCGTAACGTTCTATAAGACGGTATGCCCACGCAAACTCGCTCTCGGGCGAGTGAACGCGCAATCCTTTTCGACGTCAAATATTCTGCTTAATAATTTAAGACTGCTCCGTACACGATATAGGGCTCTCTATATGGCAGATCTCTGGTGTCACTTAATGTGTACATTCGCATGTGGAATTATATCGCGCTGAACATGTGGCTACAGTAGGCAGGTGCATGTGCGGTATTCGGTGAATGATATCGTTCTATGACACGAATATATTTCCTAACATCTAAATAAAACTCAAAAAAATGATTATTTGTAATAATTGACAGAATAAATCGACCTTAAATACCTGAATTTTAAAAATGAATATCAATGTAGAAGAAAAAAAAAACTACCTCAATGGTGTATAAAATTTACAATTGGTCAAAGCGGTAAACTGTAATTTAAAATCTACGTCCTTCTCATCCTTAATTAAAGTAAGTAATGCTCACAATATTTTATTTTATGATAATAAAAAATAACACACACAATGAAAATCTTTTCGTTATAATATAAGATCAGTACTGTAACAAAACGTAAATAAATTTAACATGGACATAAAATTTTGATTATCTATACTAATATTATAAAGAGGAAAACTTTGTTTGTTTGATTGTAATGAATAGGCTCAAAAACTACTGGACCGATTTTAAAAATTCTTTCACCATTCGAAAGCTACATTATCCACGA
>DWFO01000173.1:0-24521 GCA_018246595.1 Mimoniades nurscia nurscia
TAAACGTAACTGGTGAAACGTGGGAGTGTTCTACATTCCTCTGCCTACCTCTTCGGGGATGACAGGCGTGATGTTACATTTATATATTCATAATTGGCATTACAGTTTAGAGAATAAATTATTATGTAGGTATATTGTGACTGCCTTCAATTATTACAAATTTTAACGTTATGTTTATACAGAGAGTATGTACATATACATACGTATTATGTAAATTATACATATATCAAGTGAATTGGCGCACACGGCCCTGGCCCACTGGCATATCGCGGATCTGTCAAACGAAGCAGCACAAGGCGCGATGGGCCCTTGAGCCAGTACTAATAGCTTGTGGCGAACGTTGAGCTCCGTGTTAAGGGGGAGCGCGTAGAACATACCATTTTAACCGTTCATGTACCTACTTCGCCACTGACCCAGGCACCACATCCAATACGTATTTCTACTACGTAGAAAGGTAAACCCTTGTCGGGTCTATCTGTCGTTTTAATCAAACAAATCGTCGTCTCGGTCTGTATGAAATTTCAATACTCGGTTGCGCCCCTAATGTAATGTAATTAGTTAATCAGATTTACGTCAGTCGCTAAATATGTACGGCACTTAGCTTAGAATGGCGAATACACGTGTAGGTACATATGTATATGTCGGCGCTTCAATGAAGATTAAAATAAAATTCTATTTTTCATCGTTGTTTGCACGTTTGTACCATAAGATCGTACCTACATAAACCTGTGGCCATTGTGAATGCTTGTTTATTGTTATTGCGAATTGAGGATATGGCGTGGTTTGGTTCGTGCAGAATCATTGATTCGTGTAGAATCAATAACGTTTTGTATACCTACATGAAATTTTAAAAAATGTGGTAGGTATTGTTTTTCCCACGTGAATATTAGTAGGTATTTAGATATATTCACTTCGATGTAATAACATTAGGTAGTATTACATCAAATGCCAGTTAAAACAAATGGTATTATTTTGAATGTTTCGCCTTCGTATGTAATGCAGAAACTGCCAAACTGTGATGATGTTTTTTTTTTATTATTTCTATAGATCATATCTGACATGAATGTAATGAAAATCTTGTAATTTTTGTCAGATAACTACATAATTTACAAACGATTGGCTCCTATTTCAATACAGTTTTAACTACATGCAAAGCTAGTGTTTGGCACGACCTGTCTATTATAATATTCCAATCTTAAAATGGTAGTGTTTATGGATTTTTTTTTATGTAGGTATGCGCTTATATCGTGACCCGTCGTGTACTGAGTATGTGAGTGAGTGAGTGTATGAGACTAGTGTTATAAGTATTTTTCTAACTAAACGGTTTTATCTCCAGTTTATTCTTGAGCAAGTTTTTTTTAAGCAACGTCCTACGATTGTTTAATCACGACTTACTTGTAATTGTGCATCCACGATATCTCGGGCTCGATATGCCGGCAATTAAAATTGTGTAGACATCGTGAACAATATGATAAAGGAATAGCGACCTTAAGGTGTTTCGTGTGGGGGTTATCGATTTGGTAATATCTTGCGCAAAGGAAATTTCAATATAAATATTTTGTTTCCACTAATGTAAGTATTTTTGCTTAAAATTCCACTTCCATATTCCATATTTCCACTTTAAAGTAAATATTTTTAATTAAGATCTATAGCCTATTGAAACTTCATGAATAAACTTGTAATGAAAAATTTGGGAGATATTTTTATTTTGTTCCAATTCTTATTCATCATTAATGTAGCGTATATAACGAGGTTTATCGGCTACATCGATTCGATGTTGCATCGATAGTGACACACATAAACGTACCACTCTTTCACTGAACGACAAGGAGCTGCGCCGCACGTTTTTGTATGTAATTATATCGTTTCACAAAATAATTTCAATTTTCGACCATATGCAGTGACTTATAGGCGTTTCGAAGATATCGATTAAAAAACGTATGACGTATGTTGTACGCACGAAGATGCAACAGATGTACACACGACGTTACAAGAAATGTACACGCGCCGAACTGTTCACCTTCAAATGACATAGATAGGTCGTTGATTGTGTTTGTTTTAAAAGCGGAAATTGAACAGTTGGTTTGCCGTTCATGATATAGTTTATGTTTGTACAGATGTCGCCTTTTGTACATTTATGTATACATTATGTATATATATATATATAGTATCTACAAGTTATATCGTTATTAATTAAGATGGGCACAACGAAATGTTTTATGAATACAAAATTATGTATCTAATGCTAACTCAATTGAATTGTCCGGTCGTTTTCTTTTATTTCCTGATTATTACATTCTTTATTTATTAATTCTGTATTTTAATTAATGGTAGATATAATGCCAAATGACATTTTGTTTTAATCGTGGGCAATTAATTCACAAAATCTTAAAGTAATAATTTTTTGTTTTGTCTGAGGTTAAATATACATTATTCTAATCGAATGGTGAACTCCGAACGTCCCTAATAACTGTGCCTCTTGCCAATTTCATAACTAGACACTAGCCAGTTCCGAAGTCTTCGCTGTTTAGATTGACCCGCCGCCATTGTTCCGCTATCCGGGTCACAACTCGGGAATACCTGCCCCGAAATGCTGAATATTAGATCTGCCTATCTTTCGAGCCAGCTAGCTTATATCGAAAGGACCTAAAGGTTAAATGCTCAAATTTATATGTAAAGGGGTGTTACGCTCAAGTTAACTCACTCTCAGCGATGGAAGGGTTTCATTTAACTTGTTGTTCTTTGAAAAAAAGTTCTTTGTACAAACAAAAAAATTTGTTTGAAATCGTCTTGACACAATATAAAATAGCTTTATACATATGATTATTATATTACAAAAGGAACAAAATAATATGAAAGCCGCCTGCCTGGTTTTAACTGGTCATTATTATATACATACCGTAGACCGCGATGACGTATGTGTGTACGTACGTATATATGTATTATATCTGAATTATAATTGTTATAACAATGAGGGAAACATCGTAAGGCATCCTTAAAGTTCTCCATAATAAGCATGTGGAGTTTGCCAACCCGAACTTGCCTAGTGCGACAGGAAAAGACCGACGCACTTTTCATGTCGCATGGAGATTCGTGTCTTTCAGTAAACGTTAGTGGGGTCATGCCGATGTATATTCAATATGTGATACAATTAAGCTTTTAAGTCTATTAATTACGAGCCACTTACGCATTACGAAATTACGCTTTGCACAATGCATTTTTATTTTTATACCATCACGTCAGCTCCTTCGCGGAGTAGGCAGATAATAATTGATTCTTTTGTATTCATTACTATCAACATATATTGTACGAAATTTATTAGCACGATACGTTAGTGTTAATCTGTAAACAACACATCGAACTTTATCATATTTTCACAATAGCAGCCATTACGGTCACTGCGTCGGGGATGACGTAAGTCAGTGGATCGCGAACTTTTAGATGACAATTATTTTGCATTGAATGACTGCCTCGTTGCTCGTGTTGGTTGTAAGCGCGACTGTCGATTGGAAAGGCCTGGGTTCAAATCCCGTGTCGGGAACTATTTAATTTTTGTAACTTAAATTTTCTAGTAGTGGCTCGAGGTCTGGTTTAGTGCCCGGTGTATGGCAATAAGGTCACCACCATTTCATAGGACTTAAACGTAACGTGTGAAAAGTAAGAGTGCACAACACTCCTCTGCCTACCTCATCGGGGATTACAGGCGTGATGTTACGTTTTATTGCATTAGAAAGAGCAATAGCAACAGCGCGTAACAATCGCTTCGTACGAAAATCGCAACGCCGCGTCGCGCCGGCGCGAGAACGCGGCTGGGACAAGTATTGAATGTTACCAATTGCAATCTAGGGAATAACAGTGTCGTGCGTTTATGGATATATTCGGCGTAATTAATACGACCGTAATTAAATCATTAAAACATATTAATTAGAACGAAGTTACGTACGTAGGTACCTTAAATATTTACACTGTAGCGTTTTTTTAATTTGAATTACCCCAGTAAATAAAGACACGTTTGTGTACTATAAACTATTATAACAACTAATGATACTCTAAATAATTATTTCGAGATACTTAAATACTAATTCAATAATAGGTAATTAAATAGCACTCTGACCTAATATAGAGTCGAATATTAGAATTGTAAAATGCTAGGACGATTTCCTTCATCACTTTCATCGATAAGTCAAATTCGTCGGCCACTGGTGGGCGGGAGGTCTTCCGTCACACTGACACGCATCAATCATTTACTCTATTATAGATTTCATGTATGCTTCACTATAAACTGGGACCGTAATTCATGTATTGAACATTACATTTAAGATATTTAATTGTGGTGGTCGGTGGTGGCAGAGACGTCGTAACTTGTGTATAATTGTTTTGTTTATCCGAGCTTAATGATTATTGATTTCTAATTGTAACTGATATTTAGTATTGCGTAGTAAGTACTACTTGTGACTAATGTTTAGTACTTGTAACTGTATACAATCGAGCAATACGGCCCTTACCCCCTCCCTCCTTAAAACTCGCGCGCTCGGACACACAATTTATCACCAACACCGCGAGTACTGCTACTACACGAATTACGTCTCGGAACTAAAGCATCCTCAGGCATATTGACTCTACCTACTGTCGCTGGTTGTAAAGTAAAATAATTATATTACACATTAATTAACGAGTTGTTTTGTTAATTTCACTTGATCACAGTTCATCTTTTATTCTGATATATAAATATATACCTACTTACTGTTTAATGACTTGTATTATACGCGGCTTTATTAGTGGGATACCGCTAGGATTTTATGTTTCGCCGAGCGCTACTGCCATAAGCAAGTTAACAATGCATTATTTCGAACTAAGCGGGCGCACGTTGAGCAGTTGGTCGCGTCTGCCTGCTGTCATATTAAGTTACTAAACCTTGTTTCGAAACTCGCAATACGCGGTCTGCTAAGTGCCACTGAAGCAACGTGAAATTGTAGAGATAATAATCATTATTGTTGATGTTGGAAAATATAATTGATAATAACATCACGCCTGTATTTCCCCGCGTGCAATGATCGTCCACGATTCCCAGGTTGTAAGTCCCAACATGGAGTAAGAGGGAACTTATTGGTCTATACCAGCCACAAATAGAGAGTCGCAGCTATTGGAAATTTCAAGTTAGAAATCCCAATAATTCGTGTTTTCGTTTACGAAATTTTGCAGTTTTGCGTTTACGAAAATTACAATAAAACAACACGTGCGCTTGAATGCCGCACCGGGCGTGCTGTGACGTTTTACGATACGATAATACTAAAATTTTACTGATGAATACCAAAGAATCCATACCATTTGATTAATCTAATTAATTACCCTTGTGCAAATTACCGTCATACACTCTGTCTCATGTCCAAAGTGAATCACGATACATCCGTGAATATTATAATATATATGTATAACTATCGCCTTGGAATCATAACAAGTTATCAATGTGTGACATTTATTATACAGCGATTATAATGCGTTGCGTGGTCACAGTAGTAATAGGTTACCTATTATGGCTAAATTTGTTTTGCAATATTTACCTACCCTCGGCCAGGTGTTCACGAGATTCGTTGCCATGACATAGCGTGTGCGCGATATCCGCAATATTATATCGGTACATATATTTTCATAGCGTTTCCGGCGCTGCTGGTGTTGTCAAGTGAAATACTTGGATGTGAAGTAATTTTTTATTTATTTCGAAAAATTGGTGCTTCGTTTTCGTGTTGATTGCAAGCGCAATTGCCGATCGAGAGGTCCTGAGGGCAAATTCCGGGTCAAGCATTATTGGATTTTTCTAACTTAGTTTTTCCAGCAGGGTCTCGGAATCTGTATATCTATATGTCCGAATTATGGCAATAGACTCGCCACCTATTCCATAGTGGGACTTATACGTAACTGGTACATCGTGGGAATATAGGTATTATAATCCTCTGCCTACCTGTTTAGGGATAACTAGCGTGACGTTATCGCAAAACACTTATGACGAGGGTGTTTTATTTACACACTTCCCTCCACCGGTAATTTTGTTGGCTTTGTCTGCCATGAGAATCACTCATCTGTTATTCTAAAGCGGTGTTAAATAATTGATACCATTTATATGCCTATGAAGTCAGAATTGCTTCGAGTTTTAAAAATGTCTACAGCGCCATCTGGTATATAAAAGAAAAACAATAAGGTTCCTATCTAAGTTTCTGGTCGCTGAAATATCTGTATTCGTACTGGTATACAAATCTATTTAATTTTTTTCTTGTGATTGATAAATAAACATTATAAACAAACGAATATGAAAACTTTTTCCTTTATAATATTAACAGATTGTTGACATTAGGTACTATAAAGTATAACTTGTTTATCTACACAGATACAATGCTATTTTCAAAATATTATAAATAAAAACATTGATAGATACACTGAATCGAAGCAATGGTATTCGGTTATTATTATTTATTACGTTAACGAGTATGAACCCTAGGCCAGGTGGTGTTCACGTCGCGCGTCGCGCCCGCATGCGGCGCTCGTACACCCGCCAACCGTTCACTCAATTCCCGGTATAATCGGAATGCAATACCGTACGTGCAAGTGGGTATTTATTATTTCCCTAAAGTGTAAAGGGCTGCGAACACTCCCTCCCTTCATTTTGTACTAATCGTAGTGTACACACACATTTACGAGTCGAACCACACTGCGGGTTGTACGGCGTTAAGTAAATATAAACAACTAAAAATGAAAACGTGATTTTGAAATAATAAAACTTAATTTTCATATGTTTTGGTTACGTCAAATGTTTTAAACGGTTTCAAGGTAAATATAGTTGGACTAAGCAACCCTGGTAAGATTTATGAAATTGCTCTCTTTCTATATAACGATACTTTCGGCCCGTACAAAACGAATGCGAATTTATTTAACATTCATACCATACAATTACCGCATAATTACATATTTATCATATAAAAGACGTAAACGGTTTCTAGAATGTTCGATTTTTATTAACGTTAGGATTATGTCAGAACGTTGGCGATATTACTTGTGGGCGTGTGTTTAATTAATTTCATATTGTGTTAGCCGTGTCGCAGTGTGCTCTACCGAGGCAGGAGCCCCGTTCGTTTCTTATCAGCTAACTCTGTGGGCATATAGGTCGCAGTTAGCCGCTTTACAAGTCAATAAAATTCATAGCTAACGACGAATGTTTGTGTTTTATTGTTTTCGCGTTGATTATGTACATACATACGGAAATATTTACCGCCTTTTACGTTTACGTCTAGGTAATTGTATTAAAATTATTAACGATTAGGTGTCTTATGATTTTATTTTTCTCGCAGTTGTCAGTTGGATGTTGTTTTTCATGTAATCGCGAGCTGTAGATAATTCTGGGGGAATTATTACTTACTTTAATATTATATATAGAACAACCGTTCTGTAGATACAAAAAAAATATGTATTTGTCTAATCTAAAAATGTGCGTTATTTTATATTTAACAGCTATCTGGCTATCATCGTAAAGTCTTTGCCTAGTTTGAAATCAGAGGGCTTAGACAAAATACTTTCCGTAAGCGTTAACGCCAAACGTTAACTAACTACAATGAAGTGATTGGTGCATCATTACGAAGTTTAAACATTTGTCATTATGAAGGAAGCGACTTAATTCTTCATACAAGCATTCTGTAATCTTTTTCTGGACGGTAATAGGATCAAGTGTAAGGTTCGACTGCCGGGGAACTTATGCTGTTATGAGGTAATTTTTACGTAGAACACATGTAGCATTTGTGAAGCGCCCTGGTTAGTCACACTAACTCTTCAAGCGGTCGTATATCGTTCTTAGTGGAAGGTTCAATGCTGTTTGTCACTTATAACCACACTGTCGACACTAGTTATTGCTCTCTGAACAGTAAAATCAATGATTAACAATAATCAAATAACATACATATCTTCAATATCGTAAGAAAATTAGCGCTTACCTTAGAGTTGTCCATAAATCAATGAATAAATCAACTGTTTTTTTGTCAGTAAGGTTTACAAGAAGTTTCAGTATAATATCAACACCTTTAAGGTGTCTAAAATCTGTCAATGTGTACTCCATCGGTGTGGCTTAACCCTTCCTAATCTTAGAAGGAACTTGTCTTCATTAATTAATGGAAAAAATAGTGATGATAATGAAATTAGATCGATTTTGTGATAGATTTTGAATTTTATTTAAAATAATCTTCATGGATTATAGTTTTGGGTGCAATCTATCACGAACGTTGGATATAAATAAGGTCATCACAGCCACCCCGACAATGGGTATGTTCTATTTCGGGCGCTGCAATCGCATGCGCCTTATTTATAACTCCTAAAGACTTTATTACATTCTATTTCTGTACGATTGATTCGCCTCTCGCTCGGTGTGTGCGAACTCAGCGTATAAGGACGTTTCCACACTTGGCTCGAGCCTTTTCTAATTGGATCACTTTGTACATTTAACTGATGTCGCTGAAATGTTAAACACTCCTTGTGTATATTTTCATTATCATTCATCCTTTTGTCGTGCTATGGGTTGACTACATTTGTCCTCTCAGTGTTAAAATCGTTTTATGTCAAGCTGACTTTAAGTGTGGATTGGAAACGTAAAATAATCTTAAGATTCGCGAGCATATTGATATAAATATTATCGTCGAGATTAAAATAATAACAATTTTGCTTAGATAAAGACCTAGACGAGCGTAAGTATTTATTACATGACCAGTTACAATAACCCAGTGTACGAGTACTATTACCGATGATAATAAAATTGCCAAGATATATGTTTGTCATCACCAACATACACCCTTTTGTTTCCACTAGAGATTACGCGTTTCTTCCCGAAATAAGATTAGTTAACGGGCAACTATTATACTACTTGAGAACATTATTGAGAACTCGTGAGAAGAACGAATTTCCTCAGAATGTAATGATAAAGAAAATATTATTTAAATTATAATTTTGTTTAATCGATAGAAAGGGGCTCAATGTGTTCACACCTTAAACTTCGTAATGCAGCTAGCGGCATTTTAAAACCCCTCATCCTATTTTTTTGGTAAGAAAAAATTACATTATCTTTGATGTCACACGTGCTCGACTTTGTTTTTGTAGACGTCTGGAAGTAATATGTTGACACGAGGTACACATCTCACATGACAGTTTTATTTTTGTACTACTTATTTAAAGCTTCCATGCAAACACACACACACACACACACACACACACACACACACACACACACACACACACACACAAATATTCTTTTTGTATTATATATATTGTATATTTATTGTATTCATGTGAGCACAAGCTTCTGTCCACGCATTGATTATATTATCTACTTTCGAAGCCGTAACCTCACCACCATTTCATCTGTCCAACCAAATTGTTCTCATCACTATTTCCTTGCTCAAAGCATGTTTCTGTTCTCATACTCTCGACTCTCTCCTTCGACCCTCCTTTTATTTTGTAAATCTTCAAAATAAATACCACACATTCACTATAATTGAAAACTGAGTAACCTTTCAGTATTTAAAGGCGAGATCACCTCACGATAATATCGTGTAGGCATTGTTCACTCGCCTCCTATATAACATTACGTGGTTTATATGCATGCGGCCTGTTACATGATGATCTAGTATTATGAACGATATCATTAAATACTACGTGATACAATTCAAAATAAGGTCTTGACAAGTATCATTTATGGAATGTCTCTTATTCTATAAGGAGTATTATTATTACTGCAAATTTAATATCTTATTTCATGTGGACAAGAGTTCTGAGAGTTTTAATGCTCGGCTATAAAATTTTTTGTACGCCAATGATTTGCGTTTTTCCTTGAGTTGACGTTCATGCAGTTTTAAGGCTTATTAATACCCAGTCAAATACAACCCATCTCGTGTAGAGGAGATACGAGATACTTCTCGTACTAATTGTGGCAAAACAGGCTTCGCCCGTCCTTTGATACATTACTTAAGCGCGCCAAGCCGTGTACCGCCTAGTCGTTCCCCAAGGTCCACTGAAGCACCGCGGTTGATATTGCATTCAATAAGTTTTTTTTTTAAAATAATAGTTTAATATGAGTTTATATTGAACTGTTTCTTCGAAAAACATAACATCATGCTTGTAATCCCGGAATCCCGGTCTACATAGGTATAGTTACGTGCCCTTGTACCCAGTGCCCTAGTGCCCAGGAGGCAGCAGCTTAAGCGGTGCAGAACCTTTGGTCTGCGATCCCAGGTATTATGAGAATAATCCGTCAAAGGAGGCCTATGTCCCACAATGAATTGCAATGGGCTGATGATAATGAAACCCCGAAGAGGTCCCAGGTTTCACCAGTTACGTATACGTCCACTTATGGACGTATACGTATACGAATAGGTGGTCAGTCTGTTGCCATAAACCTGGCACGCATCCAAACTCCGAGCTACTACTGATAAATTAGAAAAAAATCAGTAGTAGCTAGGAATTGAACCCAGGACCATTCAATCAGCACCCACACTCGAAACCACTCGATCAATCAAGCAGTATCATTAAGTACTATTATTAATATATTGCAGCAAATACCTTGATGTTTAAGATGTATCTACACAGTTTCCTTTCTGCTTCTGTTGATTATGTGTGCCAAGTAATCACCAAAGAAATAATTCTCGTTTAACAGCTCGTTCGAAGTATGTAACAAATCATGACTTGTATAGTTGAACTTTGTATATGAACAAGATTTCTTTTTGAATCTGGTTTCATAGTAAGCGAATGGTTATTTCACAACAATCACCTCTTCAACTCGCGATGCAATCTCTTCTCACACAAGTGAATATAAAACTCCATAGATACCTACTGTATCGACACGGAGCTAGAGGCGTGACCTCACACTTTCTCAGCAGAAATATGCGAATGCATGTCACTGGCCCGTGTTTAATGTCAACCAGAATAGATTTATACAAGTAGGGTTGGCAAAAAACGTATGTTGAGAAAAATCATTATCGTAATTAATGGACAAGCAATTATAAATCAGGCAACGAGTACCTACTTAATGAGGAATACATTTTGTTTATTTGATAAACATTAAAAGAAATGAGTGCTATGGATTTAATTTAGTTTAGTACGTTATTGTGAAGTGTTTACGACAGTGTATAAAATCATGCATGATGTTGTATTGCACGATATATAAACTCTTGTAACAGGATGCAAAAAAAATAATTATTGTGTACTTAATTTTTAATAGTGTCACGCGAATGTATAATATCGATTTTTTTTTTATATACTGGTTTGGTATATATCGAAAATTACGATGAGAGAAATAAGAGCAATATAGAGTATACGGTAAAATTGTGGGAGAAGCGAATGTTTTATATAAAGATTTATTACAACCCTAATATAATAACGCTGGCAGACAAATAGTTTTGCAATAAATCGTCCGCGCTCTTCCTTGTTGACTAGATATTAATATCACTGCTCGAACGTAAATTGCGCGCTATCTGTATCAACCTGCGGTATTTATTGGTGCTGATAATGAAAGTGTTGGTCGTCTATCGGCGGCACTTAGCACTATTATTGACCGTTGCGCACTGAGCAGTTTGTTGCGTTAGGTTTCGCTTCTCGGCATCCTAGAGGAAGTGAATGATTTTCGAGTTCGACTGTTCTATACCATGACGCCGTGGATCGGTTATCAGAATTGTAAGCGTTTGACACAACGGGTATTTTATGAAATAGATATTTTTCTTAATGCTATAAAAGAAAACGATGTGGAAATAACTAGATGACAGCATAGAAGCACCAACCCTGGCGGAAAATCTGAAAAGGCTCAGAGAGAATGTGAGATGGAAAAAGATAAACGAAGCTATCTTATCTGGGATTGGTCAGTTTCTTTACTACTCTTTAAGGTAGTTTCAGTACTGCGAATGAAATGCTTCATCTTTCCATAGTTGGTAGGGTAACATGTTAATAGAAACCTGATCTTATCGATCAATGGTGCAAATCTTAAATATACCGAAAGAAGTGTTAAGTGTTAACACCACAACAGCCCCATAAACACGTTTCGAATAAAACACGACGACGAACGCGCACGAGTCGGAACGCACGCCGCAGTGCGCCTTCCGACCGCTTCCTGAAACAATTCATTACCGGCTGTACAATAATAATTTATTATTGGACGGGAATAGATTTAAATGTAACATGTTTACATCAACATTGCCTCGATCGGCTTGCGTTCGGCGAAAGAAGTATGGCCAGCAAAATAATATTAAGGTTAAGTGGGTGGAGGGCGTAGGGGGGGCGGGTAGTCTTTGCGTTACGGAAGCAATTTACCGGGAGACGTCTCCGTTCCCATGTCCCCATGGAGTTTCGTCTCCATATATTCGCTCTTGTACAGTACGTCGACCACCCAGGCTTAATATAATTGTTTTTTTTTTATGAGTTTTGACACTTTTGACACATTATTACGATGAATCGTTTCATGTGATAAGTTTTGAAGTTTATTTATTTAATTTCGGTTGTTTGATACATAAATTCTTTTATTTACGTTTATTGTTGGATGATTTCTTCAGAATGTACTTTTACAATGAAAGCGATCCATTCGAGTGTTCGATGTACCGTGCAATTTACATAAATTTGTATTTTAAATAAATGATTGATTGTAGTGAATAAAAATTATGTAGATGTTTCGACTACTTCAACACTTTTCATCAATTAGAATCTACTTGGTAAAAATATTGTAAAGTGACCAGAATTTTCTGACCGAGTTCCGAAACTGTACATATTATATTTTTTTTTATTAACCGCTTACAGTGTTTCTCTTTTGACAAGTGTAGCTGAAGGCACGTATAACTGCGTCATCTCATATAGGTACCTAGGTATTCATTTCTACTTGAGTACTAAGGCATTTATCTACGCTAATCGTTCAATTACTCCATCGGAGGTTTCGTGTGCTTAATTTACCTGTAACATTTTCATGTTACAAGTAAATTAAGCAATACAAAGAGAGCATTGAGAAAGGCCGATGTCCAGCAGATATGCAGACGATGTAAATGATGATGATAAAAGAAATAGTTCAACAGCAATTAATAATATTTGTCTTTGAAAATACGTATGTATGTCTGTATGTCATTCTTCTTAATCATTCCTAGATTAATTATCCTGATTTTAATAAGCCTTATAGGTTTATAAGCGTACAAGTAAATCTAGATATAGCGCTACGGGTCTTCCATGTATATATTTATCTAAATAAGCCATTTGGACGGCATTGGTGGGATATGCTGGCGTACATTCTTTGAAGGCATAAAACGTGACGTTTTTGATAATGGATAGCGTTGCCACCTATGGCGTTGAAAGATCGGGACGATCGGGTTAGTAGTTTATTGGGTTGGTGCCGAGGATTCCAGTTCGATTTGATGTAAAGCAATTGTCACATAGTTTGTTGAAATAAACTATACGCTTAATATTTCCGCTTTAAGAAATCAAAAGTTTTACGCTACTGCACCGCAAACGTCACACAAATAAGAATCTCCTGGAACTACGTAGTATTTCACAGTTTTATCTTATAGTACTAAAGCCCGTTTATGTAGGCTATTGCTACGAGTTTTGCCTTTAAATTATACTTGTGGAAGGCGAAGTTAAATCGCCCCAGGATCCAGCGAGTGCTGTATCCTTTAGACGGTGTACACTGTGCATGTATTCTTAGCCTGCGGCTGAAATACTTGCAGCGCTACATTCACAAGTTTATAACCTGATTGCATTGAAATATTACTAACCGTACCGATAAAACTAGGACAAATCTTATTATTGTCCGGGTGGATGGTTACCCTATTGTTGTACCTAAGAACTAGGTAATGGTAAGGTAAGAACATCGCGTTATTGTTCGCATACAAACAAAAGGTGAAAGCGAATTTCTTATAATTGATTTTAATAGATCGGTTGATTTTATATATTGTTTTAGATTTACTAAGCGTGTGTTGTGATTGTGGATTTTATTGCCGGAAATGTAAATTTGATCTATGACTATATGTGTGAAATAATCTTGTGCGAAATTTTATGTAAGAAACGGGGAATTTATAATAACAATTTAAAAATTAATAAAATGCTAGCCTACAGATACATCTATTATTCTACTTATTGTTTTTTTAATCTACTTATTTTGTTGGACATTCAGTTTACTCAAAAGATCAAATACCTGAGATGTATGTGGACGTGTAGGATTTTCAAATTTAAACAAAGAAGGAAGGTACAACCTAATCACCCTCCGGGCGGGGAACAGGAGCATCGCAAATTAGTTCACCAAAGAACTTATCAAATTCGAAGTACAATTTTCAACAAAGCGAACTTCGCTCCAACATCTAATCTGACTTTTGACCCAAATCATTTTCGTTAAAGTACTTTTTTTCCAAAGAAATTTCGCCTCGCGTCTCATAAGAACCGGTTAATATTAAAGGAGTCGACACAAGGAGAGTAGGAAAGTATTAACCTACGAGTCGCGTGATTCGAGCGATAACTTGCTATCCGCCGCCGCGAACTGGGTCACTGCGCTAGGGTCGCCGTGCTCGGGTCCAATTTGCGGGACTGTCTCTATTAGCAAACGATAGCTATGCAAATTTGGATGGATGATATTCTTGGATGGAATATAACAATTGATTATTTCATAATCAATATCAAGTGCAATTTATTGTAGTCTGTGTAAATAATCGCATACAACATCGCTTATAGGTAGCTGTCGAATTTGCAATTGTCCATACATTTACGTTCAATATACAATCAGTGTATCTAAAGGAAATCGGTGATTTATTCTTGTGCATTTCGAATAATATTAAAAATTTGTTGATATCTCTGAGGACATACAACATGCTAATTAACAATAATATTTTTTTGAAATATTAGAGAGTGGTTTGGTGTTAATAAATGACGAACAAAATAACGAGAAAAAAAAGTTGTAGGTAAGACTAAGCGAAAAGAACATCATCATCATCATCAGCCTACATCAGTTTAATGCTGTATATTATTTGAGCGGTTTTCGCCCAAGGTCTAGAACAATTGCCCATGAAAAGAACGCACCGTCATTGCGATAATAACAAACTTCACGACAACGCCACAGACTTTTTTGTTTAAATGTCTCCGCGAATAATTCAAGTGATGTTATGGTCATCGCGCAGTGGGAACACTCGGCTCGACGGAATAAGCACAATGCCGTGTTCTGTAGTTGCCGTCTCCGTATCTCCCCGCTGCACGACACCATATTCTAAAACTTCAATGTAACATTCTCGTTTTCTATATTATCGTATTGTTAACAAACTGCTTTTAGTTTATTGTCATCTAACGACACAAGATAATTATTTTGTATTGACTGCGCATTGGACGACAATGGCATGTGTCGAGACTTAGTACATCTGTTTTGTAAAGTTGGAGATATTTTGCACTCAGTGTTCTATGTTTACCCTCAAAAGGAACTGGGGTTATGATATTATAGTATCCTTAAATCGATACCTATTGTTTTTTTTTTATTGAAGCAAAGACTTTTCGTTGCTTCCTTTCGCTCAACGACCCGTTAGTAAAAGCAATAAAGTTGTTTGAATGGCGATGACGCGGTGGTTATTAATAAAAGATCCGTCGAGTTAAGTAACAGCGGGTGCGGTTTGACTTTTTCATGGGTGATTGCTCGTAACATACATATGTACATAGGTCGTACACGCACACATCTATTGGCTCCAATCTTTATCTGATAATTACATTTTGGAGTTGTTTTAAAGCTGTTTGGAGACTGAACTTCCGAGTTGCTGATCCGCAACTCCTTTATGCAACTAGTTGTCATAGAGTATTATTAAGTTGGATGTTTTTGATCTGCCCGTTTCCGGGTTCAAATAGCTGCCCAACAGTGGGACTTTATTAATAAACCGAAAGTATCGTGGATAGTCGGTAGCGTGCGTTCTATTTTATAGCTTATAGGTATTGCGTAAACTTGTGACCGTAGCGATTCGTGCTCAATAACTCCGATAACATTGGTTAATTGAATGATTCTTCAATCCAAGTAAAAGCTCCACAAGATTTAACGAACTGAAATCTTTAATTCAATTAACCGAACTAACGTGAATGGTCCTGCTTGGAATTTCGATTTTTCGATGATTTTCCTTTCGATAAATTTTAGTGTTTTCAAAACCTACAACCTATGACCTGTAAAGGGGTAATAAATGAATTATTAGTAAGTGTATTTCGCTTACAGTCGCTTTTATGTACAAAAAAATATATTTAATGTAGCTGTTTTCAGTGGTGACATGTATATATATGTAGAACATAGTATTGTGAAGAGATTGGTTAACTACAACAACGCCTTCAACAAGCGCGTCCACAATCAAACTCCTTTTTCCTCTTTCAACTCACTTTTATTAATTTTACAGAATACAACAATTACGACCCATCGAATATCTCATTGCAGTGTTTTATTTTCCAAAATTGGCGACAGCCATCAAAATTAGAAAAACAACTAGCGACATGTACAACTAACCAGCACTTAATAGAATGAGTATTATTATTAAATGTATACTAGTAATACGGGACGATGATACAATTACTATATTCCTAATACAACAATACATTGCGTTACTGTAAGGGTTCTGTCGTCAGAAAACCGAGGTCCTGGCCACGATTTGAATAGACCACCACATCGTGGAATTTCGAGGCTTTCACGGCTCCCAGGTAGTCTTGTTTCTCACCCTTGTCATGTTCCACCATCATACTGTCAACGCTTATGATTGTTGGGGTCTGCGCGTCGCTCGGGACTCCCCCCCCCTACCGACGTCAGCATCATTTTTGCCTTTTGAAAAGCAGTAGAGTCGTCATCGGAGGCGAACAGTGCGATGGTTTTGTTTTTCTTTCTCACTATTCGGCTCCGCTGACCCCCCACCATTACTGTGGGCAATGCGTCGTAGTATTTGCGGCGCATTGTCATTTTCCTGATGCTGCCGTTCAGCAGCAAGCCGAGTCCCGGCGAGATGTAAATGTTTGTCTTAGCCATTTCGTTACAGAAAGCAACTCCAACTCTCTCCGAGTTGCTCTCCATAAACGACGTGACTTCATTGACCCGGAGCCCAGGCCGTCCAGGTTCGCCGTTTTGGAGAAGGGAGAATTCTTTAAAGATGGGCCTTACAGGTTGGATTTGTGCCAGCTGGTTTAGTGGTCTCGGTGCAGTTGGAGATGCGGATGGCACCGGTGTCCTTGCCAGGGTGCTGTTCCTCTTTGTTGCAACCCTGGCCACCTCCTCGAAGAATTTTAAGACATGATCTTTGGTTTTACTGTCATGCAGCAGATCGCTTAATGTGTTTTTCTTGACCTCTTGCTCGCAGACACACTCCAGGTTGTGTCGGGAAGTCTGGAATCTAGGGCAGTCCAGCAGCAAGTGCCACACCGACTCGCAGATGTTCGGGTCGCACTCGCACCCAGGACTGTCTTTCAGCCCAAATCGGTGCAAGTACTCCCCAAATCCGCCGTGTCCTGTCAGGATTTGAACTTGCAGGTGGTTTAGGGGCGTTCCTCGCACTAACCTGTAAGCTTTTCTTACGCTAGGGAAGAACGCCCTCGTAGTCTCCCCCTGGGGGGCAGTCTCAAATCTATCTTGCCATATGGCAATTGATTCCTCCCGGATCTTCCTTCTGACGTGACACAGCGGGATCTCCGCGTAGTCTGGTGGGGTGGTCTCTTTTAAGGCCCCCTCTTTGGCGAGCTCGTCTGCCCTCTCATTCCCCTCCGTACCCACATGGGCCCTGACCCAGAAGAACTTGACCCTCTTCCCTCGTGCGCTCATCTCAGCTGTACTATCTCCAATGAATTTGGCCAGCGGGTGGTTCAGCCGAGTGTTTCCCAGAGTTCAAGCGACGATCGGGAATCTGACAAGATGTTAATGGTTGCCGCTCGGCTGTCCCTCGCCATAGCCACTGCCCTGTGGAGTGCGTATAATTCCGCTTGAAATACAGTGCACGCAGGGTCCAGGCTGAAGATTTGGTTGTGTACCTCCTTACCGTCCTCCCACCACGTGAGAGCCGCTCCCACTTTGCCCTCCAGTTTACTCCCGTCGGTATAAACCTGAGGGCCTGTAATTTGGAGGGCAACCCGGGCAGCCTCCGTCGCATCCTCGAGGAGATGGTACTCGATCATGTGTCGAGTGGCTGGATGCGGTAAATCTTTAGCCTTTACCACCTCCTCGAGTCTGCGATGCGGCGGCAAGTAGTCGGCGGAGATACCCTTCTTCGCCTCGTAGAGGGCCGCCACCTCCCGGATCCTTAGGTCTAGTGGGAGGATTCCCGCAAGGATCAGCACTGCGTTCAGAGACGTGGTTCTGTACGCTTTGCTGATCCTTTGCGCGAAGCCTCTCTGGAGTGTGTCTAGAGACCTCCTGTTTGTCAGAAGCTCAGACGCTTTCGCCCATGCAGGAGCACCATATTATTACCAATTATGGGCTCAATCACTGCGACGTATATGGTCCTGATGATTTCTCCGTTCAGTCCCCAGGAGAGCCTCGCTGCGCATGTCAGCTGTTTGTATATATTAGCAGCTTTCTTGCAGATGTTCTTGACATGCGCATTGAAGTTTGCTCTCCTGTCTATAGTGAGACCGAGGAGTTTGATTTCATCAACGAGGGTTATAGTGGTGCCAGCCATGATTAAGTGGGGAGGGGTATACTTAAGTTTCTTGGTTATAAGCATAGCGTTGGTCTTATGCGCTGCAAAGTGTAATTTGTTCTCCCTCCCCCATTCTACTGTAGCTTTTAGTACCTCGTTAATGGGTTCCTCCATCCCCTCAACAGACCTTCCGGAGAACACCAGGACCACATCGTCCGCAAAAGCCTGACAGTAGACTTCTTCCCTCGTCAACCGACGCAGGAGGGGATCCACAAGGATGTTCCAAAAAGTGGGGCCCGCATTGGAGCCCTGCACACAACCCTTTGTGGTGTCCCTCTTAATGGACTGTCCTGCGTAGTTCACTACCACACTGCGGTGTTTGAGGTACGAGTCCACCATCAGGCAGAGATTTTGAGGGCAGTGTCTGTGCTTGAGCTGGAATTTTATTGCCGGCCACCAAGCGTTATCAAAGGCGCCCTCTATGTCCAGCGAGATCATTACCACGGAGAGGCTCTTTTTCCTTTCCCCGTCAATGTATCCCACAAGGTCATACAGGGCGTCTTCAGTTCCGCGTTGTGGCAGGAAGCCGTACTGCTTGGAGCTGAGAGAGGGGAGTAGGTGCCATTGTAGTCTTCTCACAAAGAGTTTTTCCAGTGTCTTTCCCAGGATCGAGAGAAGACCGATGGGACGATAAGACTTCGGGCTTGTGTAGTCTGTTTTGCCCGGCTTTGTAAGAATGACTACGTGGGCGATTTTCCACTGCCTCGGGAAGTGTGATACGGCGAGACACCTATTGGCGATTGCCATGAACACCTCTCTCGCGCAGTGGATCGCCCTGGCACAGATGTCCGAGGTGAACCCATCCGGTCCCGGTGCCTTTCTGGGGCTCTGCTCTTGGAGTACTGCCTCCAGTTCGGCCTCCGTGAACGGTGGGTCATCCCGTTTCATCTCTCCCCGCTCCAGGAGCTCCGTCTCCGCAAGACCACGGAGTTTGGCATGGTGTGGGGTGTCGGTTTCCACCGTGTCCTCAGGGTAGAAGGTCTGTGCTAGGAGGTTGGCGGACTGCTCTGCGTTTAGCGTTTTCCCGTCCAGCCCCCTCAGCAGTACCTCTTCACTTCTGTTTGATGTTTTCCTGAGGACACGGTAGATACCGTCCCATATGCTCTCTTTCTCCTGCTTCGTGCAGAACTCCTTCCAGCTCTGAGTATGTGCCTCTGTTGTCTTCCTGGTGTACAGCGCCTTGGCCTCGTTGTACTCTTGCAGCACGAACTTCCTCCGTCTCGGCGCGGCATTTTTTATTCTCCTTTTTTTTCTCAGGAGGTCTCGCTTGAGGTCAGTTAGTTCAGCGGTCCACCATGGAAGGACGGAGCCCTTGCGCCCTCTGCCTATCTTCGGGATCGTACTTTCACACGCGTGCCGAATGGCTGTTGTATAAGCCTCTGTTATGGCGTCCACAGCCTCACCAGACGAGGTCGCCTCGATCCTGTCGGTAGTAATGCACCTCTCTGCTAGTGAGGATAGGAGGGTTTTGTCGAACGCCAACCAATCCGCCTTCTTGGTGTTATACACCCTGGTTGTGGGGGCTGTCACCGGTTGTAGTCGCACCCCCAACTCCAGGGTGTAAGTGATGGCATTATGGTCCGATGTGATTAGCGCTCTATCCACTCTCCAATCCCTAATCCTCCCTAGCATAGAAGAGCTGCAGGCCGTGACATCTATATTACTGGCACACAGCCTGTTCTCCCGCCAGACTTCAAAGGTCGGCGTATTCCCGGCATTGAGGACGTGGTATTCCATTTCATTTAGGAAGGCGCAGTACTCCGTCCCTCTACGGTCTTCAGAGGCGCTGCCCCACCAGTAACTCCAAGCATTAATGTCCCCCGCTAGTAGAATGTTACTAGTGCCTAAGGTGGTACATACTGCCTTGGTGCGCTCTATGTATGGCCCAATGTCTGCGTTCCCGTCGAAGTAGACGGAAATTGCTCCAAGCCTGAAGCTGCCCGCCTCCAGTATAGCAGCCGACTCGGTTCCGGATACCAGCTGTGGGTCCTGTGTGACCCTAAGCTGATCCCCGAAAACTATTAAGGCAGCTTTTACTGGGTTTCGGCCGTTGATATTCGAGGTACATTGTACCACTTTGGTACCGGGGTACTGCCTAACGCTGCCGCTGGCGCCTGTGTACGGCTCCTGCACCAGCGCTATGGCAGTTCCCCTGTCCTCAGCCAGCTTCAGGAGTTCGGATGTGGCCTGCTTGGAGCGCTGGAGATTACACTGGATGATCTCCAGTCTCGTCCTGCCCACTCCAACAGGGCCACTGGAGCCCCCATTTTCCTGGCTGCCCTCAGCAATATTTGATTTTGGAGCGCGCTATTTTGTCCCACACTTGGCGTACTGGGCATTCTTCACTAAACGCCATGTGTGGGAAGGTGTCCTTGCTGTCGCTGCAGTTCCGACACTTTGGCGGCTGGTCCTCCTGCCTAGTTCGGCACTCCTGCCAGGAGTGGGACCCGCCGCAGTAATTGCAATTTTGGGTCGGCTCCTTGCATAACGCCCTAGTGTGCCCGAATCCTAGACATTTGGCGCATTGGACGAGTGGGGACTGGTCCTCAACTTCTCTTTTGTGAATAGAGATATGGACCGCCCCCATCTCGACCATGCGCCTGTGGAGTATCGGTGCCACCTCAAGGACAGCGTGGCACTGTAGTGCATTCCTCGCTCGCTTCCTATACTTCACTTTGACGGAGGAGTCGTCACCAGGCAGATCCTCGAACAGTTTTCTGTTTTGAGCCTTTAAGTGCTCAACGATCTCCTCGTCCTTCAGGTAGGCCATAACATTTTTTATCCTGACTAGCGGGTTTCGCTGTTGCATGTCTTGAACCTTTAGATTTTTGTTTTTAGTAATTTGTTGTTTAATTTTTTTGACTTCTTCTTCATCCTCACAGCTCAACAGGACCTTGCTGTTTCGCGCCTTCCGCACTTTGTCCACTCTTACACCGGTTGCTTTGCAATCCAGCGCCTCGGTGATTGCTTCCAGCACCTTGTCCCCAGTATTTTGTGGGTCGGTGCTGGAGACAATCACCGTGTGGTTCGGGCGCACGGGTGGCACGGACCTTGCCACGGAGGCGTAAGTTCTGCCGGGCCGCGGGGTAGGAGGTGCGGGTGTAGATGTTTGAATTTTCTTTATTTCTATTTTGCATCTTTCCATTTTTTGGCACATGTCCCTGGACGTTTCGGCAATCTCCGCCACGTCCGCCCGAATCGGGTTTAAAAGGACCTCGATCCGGGCCGCCGTGTCAGCGACTGCGATCTGTGTCCCGAGGTCCTGGCTAGCACCGGAGCTTGCGGCCGATTTGATTATTGCCACCTCTTTAATTTCATCTACTCTGTCCAGGATCTTATTGGCCTTATTTAGTAGGGGAACGGCAGCCTGTTTGAGTTCCTCCCCAATATCCTCCTTTGTGGCGGATCTGGCGAGGAGGACAGCTTGGCGCATTTGCTCCACTTCTACCCTCATCGCCACGACCTCCTCTCTCAGCTCTTTGTACGAAGGGTCTGCATTTCTTTTTTGGTCATGTGGGGACTGGGGTGGAGTCTCTCGTACTGCTATTGCTCCCCGGAGGTCCTGTTTTATGTTTGTGACCTCTGTGGCCAAAGATCGAACCGTCCTGGTCAGCAGGTCCAGTGCGGTCGAGCTGGCAACCGCCTTCTTTGACTTTGCCCGGGGTTTCATTGCTCGGGGACGCGCAGGTCTTTTAGGCGCCATTTCGGGTTTCTTTTCGACCTCGAGATGGACTGACCTCACGGACTTAGTGACAATTTCGTCCATCTCGAAGTTCAGCCATTTTTGGACACCACTTATGGAGCTGTGCGTCCCTTTGAGTCCATCTGTGACCTCCTTCATCTGTGCAGTGAATCTGCCCTCAAGCTCTTTTAACGTTTTGGAGTGGGCCCTCTCTACTCGGACCAGCTCCTTTGCTGCTCTTGTCCGTTCCATCTCCAGGTTCAAACGATGTCTGTTCCTGGAGTCCGCGAGGGAGAGGACCAGCTCGTAGAGATTGCTGAGGCACTCAACAGCCGTGGATCTCAGCTCTTTCTTTAGCGTTTTAGAGCTCTCTAGGGCATTCTTACCTATCTGAAGGTACTCCCGGGCTCTGTCCGTGGCGAGGTCCTTGCAAACACCTGTGTGGGTGCCCATTGGCGGGAGTATGCTTAGCCGCCTTTCCGTGGCGTTACTATCCACGTCAGTCCACCCTGCTTCCGAGTCCTCCTGCTCGTTGCCCACCGGTTCCTGGTCATGCTTTAAAGAAGCTTTTTCCATGGTGTCCGACTCGAGTAAGTCTCCCTTCTTGGGTGGTGTGCAGGATACTACTACGCTATAGTAGTCATGCTTGGGAAAGGCAATTTTGGGTGGTGTAACAGGTGGTTTTTCGGCCGGGGTTTCCGGCTCCTCACGTAGCAGGGACTGGGTAATATCGATTGAAGTGTCCAACATGGATAAATCGGTTATTTTTCTTATGTCATCCAGTTTGGACTGTCTGGATTCAGTACGGGCTCCTCTGGTCAGTGCCAACCTGCGCAGGCCCCCCGTCCTAATCTTTTTCTGTGCTGACTGGGCCTGGGCCCAGGTACGTCCCAAGTCAAGTGGGCCCTTAGGTGGGCTTGTTTTAATGATTTTTTTACATTTTTTTACATTGACTGAGACTTTGCTGGGTCCAGGCTTGGTTTGTATTTGTTGCAAATGGTCTTCAGCCTCTTTTGTATTCGTGTCTCCCCCGGTCTTACTGTCAGTGGGTATCGGTATGAGTCCGGATTGTGCCTCCACCTCAGTTTGGCCGATTGCTGGTATTGTATCACTCGGCGAGGTGGTTTCGCTGAGGGGCACAGTATGTCCTTCCGTGTGGATTAAACTTTTTTCCTCCGTAATTAATGGTGACGGAGCTCGGCTTCCCGACGACATTATTGTATTGGGTTGCGTACAAAGAAGTCCGAACTTACTGAGTAAAATATTGCGTGAGATATGGGTGAAACAATTTTTGGCTCTATGTAGAGTCTGTTGTGCCAGTTATTTCGATAGATCTTCTTGAGTTCTGTTCAACGAGCCCAAACACCGGCTTCCTAGCTTTAGTCGTTCCAGAGATATTAATGTTTAAAATTTTCAGATTTTCGACCTAAGTGGTCTGCCTATGTAGTTAAATCGCTATATCTCTAGAACCAGCAGACCAATTATACCCGTGCCTGGGTTCTTTACACTGGGCTCGTTGATATCTATCCGGTTTCAGTGTTTTCAGGAGGAAAAATTTTCAGCGACTGAAATTAGCTGAAAATGCTTGACCCTTGTACGGCGTGCTATGGCAATGTTTTAGGTGAAAACCGCTGTCCTCTGAGGCCACCGGTTACGGAGATATGATGGTTAAAACTTTTCCAAAATGGCCGCCGAACTGTCAGAGCGGGACTTTAACAGCAATTATCTCCGGTTCCAGAGGTCGCAGAAAGACGGGGTTTTGAGAATAGGACTAGGCCCGATGCAGCCTTTTTGATTTTACGGTTTTTGAGGCGTGAAAAATTTGAGCCCGCCAAATCGCCCGAAACGGTAAAAAGCGTATAGAATGTAAGCTCCTGGTGCCAAATCTTAAAACCGCGACTCTCTATCTCGTTCCGTTCCGGAGTTACGGCGGGCTAAAGTTTTCCAAGATGGCCGCTGAGCTGTCAGATGTTATGTTTAATTGGCTGTAACTCCGTGATTATTGGTCGGAGAGACTCCGGGTTTTCAATAGACAGCTCAGCTCAACGTCCTCTCTATACCCCGAGCGGTTTCAGCTCCAAAAAAATTTTCAGCTCTAAATAAAAAATTTATATTTTTCCTGTGAACCTATGGTGTTGCTAGGGCGTACAGTCAAAATCCGG
>DWFO01000174.1:0-24474 GCA_018246595.1 Mimoniades nurscia nurscia
GGCAGTATGTATCGATATATCAAAATATCGATATATTTTTGTCAATATATATCGATACATTTGAAAAATATCGATACTTTTTCCCATTTGCCCATCCCTACGCTGGATTATTTGAATGCGGTATTCATAAGTTAGAAAATATATTCATAAATCAGTAGTAAATATAGCAGTGTATATATTAAATACTGCTGTTTAGTATGTATTTGCATACATTGCTGCTCTCGTAACTCCTTTAGTTTAAACTATATCTAGGGAGATTATGAACGGTCGCGACATTGTGTACTATGTAAAACTGTTTAAAAACCCACGTTTAGTCCATAGTTCATAACTTATGCATGGCGAACCGACCAATTGATTGTGAACTATTGACATATATTATATAATAACAATATTCACAACTATACTGTGACATCTATTATAGTGAGCTATAATGTTGGCACCTTTTTTTGATTTAATTTTTTTTGTATGTAGTGATAATGTCTTGCGAGGTGACGTCAAAGTGAAATGAGACTAAAATTGGACAAACTTTAACGCTTGCTTATTAATTAAGATAATAATTTTACTTAAATATTTTTTTAACAATTATGTAATCATTATTTCAATGTTTGAAATGTTCTAGAGTACGTATACACATTAACCGCATCGTCCTTACATAGTCGGTTGAAGTTTGAAAAAATGAACGGGCTGAAACCAGTAAGTTTCACTGCTCTTCATTTTTCCCACAACGAGAGAGGCACTGAAGTTTTAATGGATGGTGGATATCGCTGTAAAGTTGAGAGTCATTGCCTCCGTATTAAGTTTTAGCCCGATGTAGGCTTTTACGCGAAATACGTTGGAGTTTTAGTAAAAATGCTGGGAATTTGTAATCTCGTCCGGAATGATCTCGCAACGTGTTGATACAAAAGTTTTTTTATAACTAAACATTGTAAGGTTGTTGTTAAGATCAAGTCGCTGAGGTTAAGAATATCTTGTAATTATGCCGCAATATAAAAATTATATTATAATTACAACAATATGATCTAGTTATTTATGTTATAAGTGATTAAAATTTAAAACATTCGAAGAAAAGTCTTATTATTTAAATCTTAACCGTGATGAGCCATGTAATTTTGTCATGTTTAGTAACAACTTTTAAATCATGGTGCGAATTTCTTTATACAAAATGTGTGCTTTATGTTTCAATGTCATGTACTATAACGGTGAATAAAAACGTTGAGGATACTTGAATAACTTAGATTTCTCTACAGCATGTGAAGTCTGTCAACTTCAGGCCAGTGGGACAGACTTGTGTTTGCCACTTTTGTTCTAACAGGAGACCCTTGTTCCCTAACGTAACGGCAAAAGTGTTGATTATGATCAAAATGAATTATTTTGTTTTCAATAGCAGTACTTATGTGCTTATGATACTTATATGCAGTCAATATTGCATTTATTATAGGTTTAACTAACTTAGTAGGTACCTAAGTAATAAGTTTAAATACCTTACAGTTGCCCACATAACTAGTAAATGATAAACTCTAGAGGTTGAAGACAAAAACTCGACATTTTAAAGTCGCCCTAAAATAAACTGAATTTACATTGTGCTAAAACCAATCACAAGTCCTTACCGGAACTTCATTCAATTCGTATTTGAAAGTAAAGAAGCACAATAAACTGAAATACTGGACAGGCTTTCAAAACTGGCTAGTGGTGATGTCAGTTTGAATCGCAGCCACTATTTCAACCTCAACTGGCGTAATTCTCCAGTGACGCCACTCACCCGGCCCGCCCGCTCGGCTTGCACTCACGTATCCTGCAATACTCGCCAGGTTTCAGGTAACGTAAATGCTTCGAGCTGATTGATTTTGTTTTTCCGGACTTGTTACAATTAATTCTGCACATTCAATATATGTTTTTCTTTATGTTATTGTCATATTTCAGACATAACAATTTTCTTTAAATTGCATTTTGAATACAAGTATTATGCTGTTAACCCTGCATAAAGATCTTGTGTAGCTCTGTGCAGTTATATTCATTAACATATACGAGTATGTGTTTATTTATACTTGTATTGATCTATGTATTTTCTTGTTATTTTTTCGTATTTGTTATCTTTCAGGCGTCAGTACAAAGTTCTTTGTAAGCAGACATATAACATTCACATGTGTCTGTACATAAAAACCTAAGGTAACAATCACGCCTGAATTCCCCGAAGAGGTAGGCACGGGAGAGTAGTACATTACCACGTTTCCCGAGTTACGTTTACATCGCACTATGGAATACGTGGTGAGCCTATTTTCGTGTATGTGGTACATACCACACTCCAAGCGACCACTAAAAAGATAAGTTAGAAAAATGCATTAGTGCCCTATCCAGTATTTAAAAATACAGGACCTCACGTTTGGTAGTTGCCTTTGCAAAAGACACGAAGAATGAGGCAGTCTATAAAGCATATGTCTACATAAAAATATAGTCTACCAATTGTCTCTGCACATATTTGTCTCCACACATGTAAATACACAATTCACCAATGTACTTCCACATGAACATCTTAACATAAATATAGACTCCACTAGTATCTCTGTACATGAAGATTAAGTTTACCTATCGCATATGTATTACAAAACCATATCTCTGTATAAAGACGGAGTCCATCAAAGTGTATGTATACAAATATTTCAGCATAAATATAGAGTCCATCAAGGTCTAACTACGCATGTATACAATATCTTGTATTGATCTTACTAGTTTTTCTTATAATTCCCTTATAAATATTTTATGGTTTTATGCGGTTCGTTTTCTCAAATAAATAAATAAATAGAGATAGGGGAGAGCGGTGCGGGCACGTCCCGAGCACCGCGTAGTCACCTCGAATAACACACAGCTCCCACAGCATCGGGAGATAAAATACGAATACGCTTGTCACCGCCGGTGCTCCGGTAGCGCTCAATAATGTAACATACCGCCATCGCAAATACCGAGTGTATCGAATTATTATTGGAGGTTCGAAAAAGTTCAACGGCCTATTCTATAGACCAAAAAAAGAGACTTCTATTTAATCGGACAGGGTACCAAAAATCCAGGCGGAAATCTCAAGAGGCCGCTGTCGCCTGAGAACAAAATTATACAACCGACCTCGAATAGGATTCTGACTATTAATTGCCAATACTTACTATTAGTGTCTTAGTATTATTAAGTAGTAGAACATTAAAAGTAGAACTATCAGTACCCTCGTCTAGTAGTTATTTGGTTTTGGTTCCACTTTTCCAAGGTCATTTAAGTAATACGTAAGCATGCAGGCTGTTGTGCACGTCTATATGGAATAATTAAGACTTATGTTGACTGGGAACGATTGCAGTTGCGTAATGTTGGGGAGTAAGTTCTACCCATATTCTTCGAACTATTTCGTATTAATAGCGGCACGGTTTTCTCGGCCGGAGTAATATTAAGGGGCAGCTGGTGTTATGCACATAGGAACTTGGTCAAAAGACGCTGCTGTCTTTAAGTATCTCCGTATAAATATGTCCATATTAAAGTAATTATGTAAATATATGTGTATACTTATTTTAGTTATAAATGTAACGCCACCCCTGTAATCCCCGAAGAGGTAGGCAGAGGAATGCGGAACATTCCCACGTTTCACCGGTTAAATATTTCAAGAATATTTCTATATTAATGACATAAACGTTAAAATAATATCCGCATTTTCACTTCTTCTTTTTTATCTGTAAAACTCCACAAATAAATATAAAGTTGGCCGTGGGAAGAGTAAGTATTACAAACGGTTGGTAACGTTAATGACGCAAGTTTTTCTAGCTCAAGTTGCCCCGGTGCGACGGATAAATCCTCAGCAGTTCTTGGTTTGTCGTGATGCGTGGCCGGTTTACTCCTTTAAGGGATAGGTTGCGTTAATATTTAGAAATGAAACTTCTCTCGGTCGTGTTCCCAAAGGAGTCGGTTTTCGAACACGAAGGACTAGTTTTGATGTACGACTGTAATGATCTGTTTAGCGTTTGATTGTACAATCGATTTGGTTTATCGTCCAGTGTTCAGTGATTCTGGTTGTTTATACTCGTAGGTTTGTTACATGGTATTAGCTTTGCGTACTCTCGATCAAACAATGTAGTGTCCCCAGGTATTATTTCTACATAACAGTTACTCATATTTAGGATAACGTCTTATTCTACTGTTTCTTTACTATACATTTATTGTTAAAGATAATTGATTGCCTCGTTCGTGGAGTGATTGCAAGTGTGAACGCTTATTGATACGTTCTGGGTATTATTAGATTTTTTAAGTATTTTTCTGCATTCCGCTGCCTACCTCTTCGGGGATTACAGAAGTGAAGTTACGTTTTTTTTCTAAGTATACATTCTAGTTACAATTTCTAATATTGGTTTGGAGTCTTAACTTGTGCCCGGATTATGGCAATAGACTAACCCCATAATCTGTAGTAGGACATAAAACATAATTGTTAAAACTACGAAGTATCCTACACTCCTATGCCTACATCTATAGGTACGGGCGCGACGGTGCGTGTTATGCTTTGATTATTAATAATAGCTTTAATATGTGTACTCTATGTTATAGATAACATGTTAGTGTTATCCATCAATGCAATTTGTGTATTCAGCAAAATGAACATTTCGCGATAAATATTTCATCAAAATGTAATAACGACATCGCGTACATTCCGCACGTTAAAATCACATCCGCTAATATTGACTGTACTTTTCCAGTTTGATCCAAATTCAAACTCTGCTTGTATTTCGGCTGTTAAAATATTGGTTTCAGAATTGATAATTTATATAATATGCCATTACTGGTTCATTTCTAAGAAAATTTAATTTCAGACTCCTCTGCCTACCTCTTCGAGCATAACAATCGTAATGTTACGATACTTTAAATTTATTACCGCCTGGATGTCCAACATCCCCTCTTCAACTAGACAATTCTGCATATGAATCTGGGTTAAAACATTATTATCCACCGTGAACAGCAGTTGACTAGCACTCTTGTAAAAGGCTGGTACTTTAGGATCATCTTTCTGTGAAAAATGATAACGGGAGAAGACAATTTTCTAGGCTCGCGAGAAGAAGGCCCGTTGCTTTGTGTCTGCAACGCATCTCTGACAAATCCTTATTCGTACATATCTTAATGATTATATATTATTTAAAGCGAGGAAAGAAGTAAAGTAGCAAATGAGAGCCATAATACTGATAGTGTCAGTTAGACAAGTCCTGACTGCACTCATATTTGTAAGTTAGAAACATTTATTACTTAACGTGAAATTGGAGACAAGATTGTAAGAATAAAGATCTGTTAGTGTTATGAATCCACTTAACATGTTAGTATGAGTGCAGGAGGTGGTAGTATTAGTTAGAACCTACTTGTCGTATTTGAAATTAGAGAAATTACGAAACTGATCGCCTTTATTACACGCAAACTGGCCACCACACGTTTTAGAGCCGAATGCAAATTATGGTAGTAACGATTGCTTCACGGTTAGATATAGGTGTGGCGGTAGTATTTTCCCGAGCGATTAATTTTGATGAAGCCTCCGACCCGGCTTTATATATGAAATTTATATGTAAACTCCAAAATTACGTAATCGCAAGCGGAACGGTTTGAATCTAGGCGTGCATTTAAATTTTCTGGAATTCCCTTTGTCAAAATGTTCTCAAATCTCTGTTCAAATCCTATCTGCTTCAATGGACAAGCAACCTTACGTACTATGCATAAGTTGTATCTTTATTGACATTGGTGCCGATTGTCAACGTATTTGGAGTATTTTCAGCATCTTGAGACATTGGATAGAATGTAGATAGAAATTTTGCTATCAATGTGAAAATGGCTTCAATATACGAGTATGTATAATTATCATTCGTGATAAGAGTAAAGGGAATCGTGATGACTAAACTTGGGTACATTATAGAGACGGTGAGTTGATCATCTCTATAGTGAGTTGATGGGTCTAGGTCTAGAAGTTAGCGTCATTGTGACCACTCAGTACCCGATTTTCATTATATAGTTATATTTTGGTAAATGGTTAGAATATCGCTATACGGTTTCGTAACTATACAACATAAAAACATAACGTCTATAACATTTAATCGGTCGGTTGATCATACTTAGTACACGTTATTGAATGTGAATTTTAGATCTTATTTTGTAAATACAATTTTTGGAGAAATATAAGTTGCCCAAATCCATAATGCGATAAAAAATTACCTTTTCGTATTCATCACTTAAGATATAAAATTATTTCATTCCATTTTGCTTCTTTTTCGTTAAGAATATTACTTCATAGAGTTACCTCGACTTATTTACAACTGTACTGTATTTGACTACAGTAGCGACGAATGTTTAAGTACTATAGTTGATATTTTATTGACATTGCGTTGTCTTGTCGAGTGGCTAATTGTGATGTTTGCGGAACAATTAGCTTTGTCAGAGGCTTTCGGCATTGTTTACTTTCTATTACCTGTGCCATTGTCGCTGCAGATCATTACGTTCACTCGGTAGCATTAGCTTTCTCATCCACCTGGGAAGATTTGCGGCTTTCTATGTTTTTAGGCGGTAAACGATTTTTTAACAAAATTCATTTAACTCTTAAAAATAGGCTCACAACATTTTAGCACTTTAAAACGTTTTTAAAATATTCGTGTGCGAGTACATCGCTGTAAGACTGTACTGAACGTGGTCTCCAGCATTTGGTACGCGTTGTGTAAACATTAAATTATTAACGAACTCGAGCGCGAATATTTCGCCGCGCGACCTTCACCAGCGCTTTGTTCTCTTCGGCAACTTCGGCAGCGAACTTTCTAGACTTTTCTGTTTGTCGTTAGTTTGAACTTATGAAAGTAAACTATCAATATAAACTTCTAATATAACTCCAAATTGTTTTAGTACATTTTGTTAATCAGTGAATTCAGTTGAATTTTAATGTTATGAAAGGCAGGTATACATTTTATTGGGATCAGTTGTAGAATATGGCTTTACCCTTCTTATTCTAGAAGGAGATCCGTGTGCACTAGGTGAGCCATAAAAGGGCTCATGATCGGAATATATGTAATAGATATAGGCATTTTAAAAACATATATAAAATATATGTTGTTTTTAATATTATTTCCGTTTAATATTATTACTACCTAATGTATTTGATTTCTAATGTAGAAGAAGCGCGGCAGGTCTGTAAGGATAGAGATATTTGCCATTCGGTGCTCTTGAGCTATCCCGTAACGGATCTGGCTTGAAGATATGTATGTACTTATTCTCACTTGGACGAATGTTTCCGAGTACTGCAGTGAAGTTTAAACAATTTTAGACCATTTAAAATAAAATTTGTAGTAAAAGCTGCGTACTATTTATTTTGTTATTATGTCTAAGTGTTGTTGGTAATTGGGTTTCTCCGAATTTATCACTGTTCTGGGCTAATTATTATTTAACTATAACTTTACTGTCGATGAAACGTAAAAATTATAATAAAATTAGAATAGATATAAAACAACTTATTGTTTATAATATTAAACCTGTTTATACATAATATATAACCTGCTTCGTTGGTCATGTTGGTAGCACGCGCGACTGCTGCTCGAGATGTTCTAGAGTCAAATCTAACTACATAAACATAACTGGTGAAAAACATGGGAACATACTACACTCCTCTGCATACATCATCATCAGCTATCTCAGTCCACCACCGCGCCCTTTCCGGAGGGAATCCTACATTACGTGTGTTGAGCCGCGGCCTCCACTCCAGAACTCACTTACGTCACCGGTTATCTGTTCTTCGGAAAATATGCTCAGTCCATTGCCATTTCCGCGAGCTAATGCTTTCAGGTTTGTCGATGACTCCGGTTCTCTGTCAGATTTCTGATCGTATCCTTCAGAGAGACTCCGAGCATAGCTCGCTAATAGCTCGCCGAGCGCCCTTAAAGTTGTGGGCTATTACAGGCGTTGTGTAGTTCAGTAATTAGTATATAATGTAATTTAGTTTTAAAATCAGCTTTTCTCTCTGGATTAAAATCCTGAGGTGCACCTTTTTACAAAAAGGTGCGTTTAACGATTAAATAGCACTTTCTATATCGGTGAAAGAAAACGTCCTGAGCAAATTTGCACATCTTTGGGTTCACAAAAAAGATGTTCTATTAGGCGTGTGAAATCTTAGGTGTGAAATCTTAGGTGTGAAATCTTAGGTGTGAAATCTTACGTGTGAAATCTTACGTGTGAAATCTTACGTGTGAAATCTTACGTGTGGAATCTTACGTGTGAAATCGTATTTACCCGGCATGGAAGGTTATGGCCTTAATATTCCCTTTCCGTAAGGAGAGCCGTGTTGAACAGTAGAACAATAAAAGGGTAAAAAAAATACAGATTAGCAGACTCAGCATGAATTCAAAACGTAACTTAAATTCACGTACAATTTGTGATTCGAGTAATTCTGAAATGAAACATTATCCGAGCGTAGCAAAACCACTACTATATTCTAAGAAACGAAAGTTTAAACATTTTAAACGAGGAATAAGATAAGTTGGGAACGGTGCAAAGTTTCAACTGATGGCAGCAGACGAGACGATCGGGAGCGTCGCTCAGTGTGTGGGCGCGAGACTACATTTGTAACGTTAATTGCCTCATGTTCACGCTTATCTCGAGCAACTTTGTGGTTTTTAATATCAATATAGTACACGCATACCAGGATATTGGTTACTAAGCATCTAGTAATTAAGCGTTAATCTACGCTATATTGGGGAACCTAATTTTTATCCTGTTTGGTTAGTAAATTTGCAATATTCGGCGATATATCAATTACGTTGGTGCATATGCACGCTGTATACAATATTCAAAATAATTGGGATCACGGGATCATGTGGTGTTTAAAGCGGAAAGGAATGCTTTTCATCAAAATAGATCTTTTACTTCAGCGGTGTCATGACAGGTACTTTAACTGTAATTAAATGTTTCTTTAGTTACTATAAAAATATTTTTTTTTCGGTATTCTTCTTCAACCCTTTTCAACCCAATGCTGGGTATAGGTCTCCTCATAGGATTTCCATTCATTGCGGTTGTTAGCTGTTCTAACCCACTGGCGGCCCATTGTTTTTATGAGATCATCGGCCCATCTCACTGGCTGTCGTCCTACATTTCTTTTGCCTTGCCGTGGTCTCCAGTCCAAGATCTTACGACTCCATCTTCCATCGTCTCTTCGGCAAATATGTCCCGACCATCGCCACTTGCGCTGCGCTATGGTTTTTGCTATGTCGGTGACCTTAGTTCTTCTTCGGATCTCTTCATTTGTTATGCGGTCTCTTATGGAGATTCCCAACATAGCACGTTCCATTTTTCTCTGCGCCACTTTTAGCTTTGAAACGTATTGTTTGGTCAGGGACCACGTTTCCGCACCATATGTCATGACTGGCAGGATGCATTGGTCAAACGCGCGACTTTTCAGAGTCATAGGTATCTTACTCTTAAATATGTCGGACATGTTGCTGAAAGCTGCCCAGCCTAGTTGGATTCGGCGTTGTATCTCGCGCGCTTGGCCTGATCGGTCGAGGGTGATTATTTGGCCGAGGTAAACATATTCCTCCACTCTCTCAATTCTATTTCCGTCTACCATAATATGGTCTACATCCACATCCACGTCTTTGCACATTATTTTAGTTTTTAAGGTGTTCATTTTGAGACCGATATTAAGGGAAACTGTATATAGTTCTTCTATCATTCGTTGTAGATCTTGAATATTATCTGCAAGGACAACTATGTCGTCTGCGAAGCGGAGGTGAGTAAGACGTACGCCGTCTATGTTTATACCCCTATCAGACCAGTCAAGGAGTTTAAAAACATCTTCCAAGCATGATGTAAATAACTTGGGCGAGATAGTATCTCCTTGGCGTACACCTCTTCCGATAGGTATAGGTCTTGTCAGTTCGTGGAGCTTAATCTGCAGAGTAGCCTCATTGTATATTTCTCGAATTAAATCTACGTACCTTGAGTCAATCAAGCATCTGCGTAAAGAGTGCATTACAGCCCAATGCTCTACGGTGTCAAATGCTTTCTCGTAATCTATGAATGCAACTACGAGGGGCTGATTATATTCAGTACACTTCTCGATCAACTGTCTGATGGTATGGACGTGATCCAATGTGGAGAAACCGCCTCTAAAACCCGCTTGCTCTACTGGTTGTGCCAGATCTAGTCTTGATTTCAGACGCCAGGTAATCACTTTCATAAAAAGCTTATAAATATGGCTGAGTAGAGAAATTGGTCGATAATTAGCGAGAAGCGATTTATCGCCCTTCTTATGAAGTAAAATTACAACTGCTTCCTTCCAAGATTGCGGGGTTTTCCCTTCGAAGAGAGCTTTGTTGAAAAGCAGTTGCAATTTCTTTAAAAGTGATGTTCCGCCGTTTTTAAGGTACTCCACTAGTATTTTATCCTGTCCAGGTGATTTCCCGTTTTTCATTGATTTGAGGGCATTTTTGATCTCATACAGACTTATTTCAGGTAGATCTTCTGTTCTGTGTCTGGTAAGCGGAGCTCTTGGATCTTTTTTGTCGGGTTTCGGTTCTGCGGTCTTAGAGCTATAGAGATTTGTATAAAAGTTTTCCACTTCTCTATTGATCTCTCTCCTGTCCGTGATTAACGTGTTACTAGCGGAGCGAAGTTTTATTATTTCCTTACTTCCTGAGTGTAGTTTTTTCCTAAGAGCCTTCGGACCTTTGTGTTGTGATATAATGTTTAACACAGTAGCGTAGTTCCTTTGCCTGATATCTTTTCTAATAGATTTTCTAATGCGTTTATTGAGATCTGTTATCCGCGTATGATCATTTAGTTTCAAATTTTCTGTTCGTTCTCTCAATAAGTGCAGCGTGTCTTCTGATAAAGCAGAGATCTTTTTGTGAGGTGGTGTAATTTCCTTTAATACAGATTTGATGGTATTAATTATTTCTGCATTCATACTATCTACATCGTAGTAGGCATTAATAGACAGTTTTTCATTTAGCTTCTTTTGGTAGTGTTCTCGCTGTGTTTGAAGGTACAAAGTATCTGGCTCAGGGCGACAAGTATTAACCAGTTTTCTGCGTTCCATTTTCAAGTCGATTAGCATTTTTGCTCTGACTATTCTGTGGTCACTTCCGGCATTTACTTGGTTAATGACATCTACATCCGCGATCACATACTTCTTATTGCAGAGGATATAATCTATTTGATTTGTGGTCCTGCCGTCAGGGCTCCTCCAGGTCCACAGCCTCTGCTTCTTTTTTTGAAAGAACGTGTTAAGCGCGTACAGGCGGTTTTCTTCCAGGAAATTTACTAAAACTTGTCCGCGAGGATTTCGATGACCCAAACCAAATTCTCCAACGAACTCTTCATTTTCTAGACCCTTCCCAGTTTTGGCATTGAAGTCTCCTATCACCGTTGTGTAGTAACATGAATTTTGGTTTAACGCTTTCCGTACGTCTTCATAAAATTCTTCTACCTTTTCGTCATCTTGAGCTGATGTTGGTGCGTAGGCCTGGATGACTTTCAGCTTGTAGCGCGAGTTAAGCTGAAAAGTTGCGTAGATAACACGTGGTGATATACCCTTAACTTCCAGGAGATTTTTGGTCATGGATGTATTTATTAGGAGACCCACTCCTCCCTGAGATTTGTCTTCATACCCTTTGCAGTACAGTAGTTGTCCGGATAATAGTTTGGTCAGATGTTCACCTCGACGTCGTGTTTCACTTAGGCCGATGATGTCCCACTTGATCTTGTTTAGTACCTCAGTTTCTAGTTCACGGTATCTTTCTTCCGTCATTAGCGTTCTAACGTTATACGTAGCCAAATAAATCGTTTTTTGGCAGCCATTCCGTACCCAGAGATTCTTAGCACCCTCTGTTCCGTCGGTTATCCGACCGCTGCCGTAATCGGACCGAATGGAACCGCTGGGGACTGAGGGCCGTTTTCTTCGTTGTATTTCCATGAGGGATTTTAGCCGTTAAAACGCCACGCTGGCCATTGCGGGTTGGCGAGTCCACTCTTTTTGAGATCATTTCCTCTCTCACGGCTTGTGGTAGCCGCCCTTATAGACAGGGTGTCAGGATATTTACCGCCGCCTGTTACTCGGCGTTGTTGCTCATTTAGCACTACCCGGGAGGCACGTGTGGGGTGGCAAAGAGTATTTCCCACGGACGCAAGCAACCTACCTACCTCCCACGGCACTTAGCTAATGCTAAAGATTTACAAATTGAAAGGAAATTATAGTTAATATATTATTTAATCCACAAAGAAACACCATCGCTCATGTGGCACCGTAACGCAACACATGTTACCGTCACTTTGAGAAATGTTGTGAGCATATTCGTACTTGTTCTTGTGAACTTGCGAGAGAGAAGTGAGTCGTAAATCGATCGGTGATATGACTGACGAGGATCCCATTGTGTGGGCGCGTGTACATAGGAGTTCGTACGAGCATTGGATATTTGTGTAAAGGAATTTTATTAATTTTTTGCTTTCATGTAGGCAGTATGTTGATTCGTACTAATAATTAAATAACGAATATTGTACAAGTAGGTATATAACAAAAGTTTGAAACAAAAAACGTAACATGACGCCTGTAATCCCCGAAGAGGAAGGCAGTGGAGTGTAGTATACTCCCGCATTTCGACAGTCACGTTTAGGTCCCACAATGAAATAGGTGGTGATCCAATTGTCATACACCGGGCACATACCCAGACTCCGAAATACTAATAGAAAATCTAAGTCAGAATAATCGAATAGTGCCCGATCCGGGATTTGAATCCAGGACCTCACGATAAGCAGTCGCGCTTGCTACCAACACGACTAACGAGGTAGTCAATATGAAAATGGATACCTATATTTCATTATTAAGTAAGTTCCCATATTTACCATACTGATTTTGCTATACAATTCATTTTAGTAAGTTCTATTCTAAATAGATCTTTCTGCGAGCAGCAATTAAAGAAATGAGTTCATGAAGTCTTAGTGACATCGAAATCAAAAACTAGTACTCAGCATATAAATGTGTGTCATGTATGGGAACCACAACCATGACCTCCGACGCAGCAATCGTGGCAGTGAACTATGGACCATCCGGACCATTAATATAACATAATGGTGGTTAAAATACACAAGGCTAGTACATAGTCAATACAAACCCTACATTTGTAAGGTTCTCTACTGTATTATACCGTGGTGAATTGTAAAAAATACATAACATCTTAAAAAAGGTAACATATTTCGTTATCAAAAAATACCCTTCAACCCAAATAACAATATAAACTAAATTAACCCCGAAACTACCCTATAATAAATATTTTTGAAACTATTATTTATATAGGGCTGCTTCACCCCTATCTGATCCCAGGGGCAACGTCCACTGAACTCTGTAAAAGCTTTGTCTTTTCATATCTTTTTGGGGATTATAACGAGATTGTCAGAAACACGTACGAGATGTTTACACAATATACATAGCTGCTTTTCTATTGTTATATCTTTGGTAGATTTAAATCTTAAAATACGCGGGACGCAATGCATAACACATTTACAAACATTTTCAAAAAAAATGATTTTCCTATGGTTATACGGTACCAGAATTATATACATATGTATAATAACAGGAGACATTAAATATTCAATTTAAAACTTTAAATGTTTAATGTTTAAAGTTAGGTCTTTGTACAGTTCATTTGAAATTTATGAGCTTATATTTAACATGCGAATGGCCAATGAAAATGTTTTTATTACAACTATAGTACCAAAACTCACTTATCTTGACCAAATAGGTCAGATACTGGCTGCTGGGAATCCAGTAGTCTCCGAAACTGGTGTGAGCGTGGCAGAGTGTGACGTATGTAGAATAACACATCCGGTCTGTAAAGATAAGCATTTAACGTTCGGTGCTTCCTGCTGAAAACATATGGAACTTGGAGTAACAATAAAGCATTAATAATGGGTACGAATCTCTCAATACTATGCTCAAACTAGCAGTATTTATACAAAATAAGTTGCGATATTTATGTGTTTCATATCCTCAAACCCCGTACTTTCCAATAAAAACACTCCAGGAATTATATGCCCGCGCGACGTCCGAAACGAAATATTAGTTTGTAATACGCTCCAAACAAAATATTTTCCCAACTTCCGCCCTCGCAATATGTCGCTGAAAGTTCTTTATAACATACGTATGTACGAGTATATGTATAAACAGTTGTTTTCTTTCAATTCGTCCCGCTTAGTTTTTCTCGCTATAGTAAAACAACGGACAACTACATAGCTGGCGAGCAGATATTATGAATAGGATTCTTTTTTTATTTCTTTTTGTTCTCGTTCGTTATGTAGGTTACAAAACTGTATTCTTGTCCCAAGTAAAAGATGTTAACAAAGTTTTTGTAACAGAATTGTTTAAAATAAAAATGTGACCCGACTGCCCTGATAACTATACAATATAAATAACAATAGTAACTGAAAAACTAAGTAAGTGTCCAGACCATCTTGATAGATCTTGCTAGTCAATCCAACATACAATTGTCAGGATGACTAGATGAAATAAATATCTAACCACGCAAAATTACCGAAGTATTGACCTTTGTCATCGAGGTGATTAGACATCTAACATCGGATCGTCCTCCGCGAATCCTGCTCAATCATGGAACAAGAAAAAGATGTTACCTAAATAAAGGCAACTTAACTTAGGCAGACCTAAAAACTTTAATGCTTTATTTAAAACAGTCTGAACTCATGATTAAATTTAGCAAGCAAGAGATCATACAATCGGAAATTTGGCAAAAGAAAAGGTTTATTTTTATCCTAAAGGTTTATTTTTCTTTTGTTTAAAATCATGTACTGTGCAAAGTATTTAGGTATATCCTATAATTATAAGTGGGTTCATGACGTTTCTTTTACGTATTATTTATGATTATTTATGGTTCTATGCTATCTAAGTGTTAATTCTAGAGACTGCGTCATGTGGTCGTGTTGCTTGCACACGCAACTGCCAGATACTGGATTTTTCTAACTTAGATTTTCTAGTGGTGACTTGGAATTTGGATATGTACCCAGTGTATGGTAATACGGTCACCGTCTATTCCATAGTGGGACGTAAACGTAACTGGTGAAAAGTGGGAGTGTTCTACATTCCTCTGCCTACCTCTTCGGGGATTGCAGGCATGATGTTACGTTTAGTTTAATAACAGACTGATATTAATTCCTATAAAAAAAATTGTGAGCCCACGGTCTCGCACGTCGTCGTGGCGCGGTTGTACAACGGAAATAAATTGTAAAGTTAAGCAGCGCTGGAGGCGGAATTTAGCCAGCGGTCCGCTGCTCATGACCCGACTTGAGTACCTTTATAATTTGCTGCCAATGAAACTTTTCAAATCAGGTAATTGTTGTAATTATTCGTCGAGCAAATTTGGGTGTTCCTCGAATATGAAATTTAGGTTTCAAATTTTAATGCTATGTACTTAATTTGTCGGTATTTAATATTGTATATGTATATTAGTTTTATGTATTGTGTACGAGTATGTCATCATGAATATCGAATTCATTCGCCTCTTTACTGTCCATTTTTATACCTACTTACTGAGTTATATGACAATTTATTTTTTTATTATTGCTTCGGTTGACTGTTGTACTTATTAATTACGCTCTTGATTGAAGTTACTGTGTTTTGGAATCCGAATTATATTTTGGAAATCAAACATCCAATCCTCGATCTAGGCAAGTGACTGATCTCTAAACCAACAGCTTGATTGCTTAAAAACCAGCACCACATTGATAAATCATTGTCGTATATTGCGTATGAAAACTATGAATCGTATACCCGTGAAAATACTTTCATATTACAAGACATAAGACAAAAAAATGGTGCCCTTTAATAATAACACTAACAGCGTAGGCACATTATTCAATATAAAAACAAAATTTGCCAAATTCCAGCGATAATATTATTAACTTGCACATAAAAGCACGCCAGAACTTTAAATCATTAAACGTGACATTAATCAATATAATGATATAACATTGTCTCGACACGAAAAACCTTTTACCTCGCAAGCCATAACAATATAATTTAGCTGTGAGTTGTTGGCGTTCAGTGTTATTTATCGGTAATTGAATGTATGTATTTAACCTCCGACGCAAAAACGAGGTGCGTTATATTATGTTAAACACGTATATTTGTGTATTTGAGTGTCTGTCTGTGGCACTATAGCTCCAGGAAGGATAAACTGATAGATGTGCAATTTTTATAAATGAAAATTCTTGTCATTTGAGATGGTTCTTAGCTGCTTGGTAGAAATAAAATCTGTTGTGTCTATAATATTCAACTCTGATTGAAGACTCTCGGCCAATATTGAAGCTAATAATTGCGAATGTCGGTTAAGTATGTTTAATTTAAGTAACTTTTTCTTCTTTCAGCTTCTAAATCTAATTATATGTTCACGCTCGCCCTTACAAGGTAGACAGAGTGGATCGAACACCAAGAGGAATCCGTTATTAAGATGCCTCCCTAGACTCGCAAATTATTCATTAAAGTTTCAGATGAACAATGCCAAAAACTCTAAATGTAAACGTTCTTTTATATCGAGAGTTTTACAATTACCAGTTATATAAATATATTTTTATTAAATTAACTGATTTTGCTAACTGTTCACACACACTTCGACACACTGAGTGTCTCATGGGTCGAATGATTGCAACCGCATCTGCTGATCTCTGAATCAGTGATTGTGGGTTATTTCCGTGGGTGGAACTATGGGTTTGGGTCGTCCTCGGGTCGGATGAAATATTAATGGGTTTTTATAACATGAAATCCGCAGTAGGGCCCTCGCTCCGAGTTTGGGTTTGTAACCAGTGTGTGGCAATACGTTCACCACCTATTTCCATGGTGAGAGGTATGACAAAACCGATCCTTACCCTTTCCGAAAAATAGCTGTATTTTTCACGTATATATATCACGTATGTTCACCTACACGTGTGTTCCCATACAGGGCACATATCTACATACATATATGTTTAATCATACTATGTAGCATCAAGTGTCAAATATCATAGAGCAATTGCATTAAATACTTAAAAACAATCACATTTTATTTACGCGGGCACCATAACAGGAACTAACGAAACATTTTACAATAATAATGACGGGATCAGTGGAGCGTCGTTCCGCGATCTCTGTGTAGTTAATCCCGGGATAACTCGGAATGTTGGCAAAGTTATGATCCCTTTTGCTGCGACTTCGTTATTACGTGTTCTTTGCTGTTGTAAGCTACGTGAAAGTGTAACAGTTAGTACCGACCAAGGAATCAGTGTCATAATATTATTGATATATTATAGCTTTATTACAAAAAAGTAACATCACTCCTGTAATCCTCGAAGAGGTGGGTAAATTTCCCCAGTTATGTTTACGTCCCAATATGAAGTACCTATATATATAGGTACTGATTAATTGACAGCGCTGTAGTGGACTTCGCCCCAGGACTGTGTCAGTTATGGCAGAGACCATGGATCGGAAGTAGCCCAGCAGTGTGACGTAAATGAAGTTGCAACGGTAGACGCTTTAAAACACAATAATTAAGAATACATTTATTAAAATAGTTATGCGTCTTATTCTATTTAACGGTTCACTGGTTATTCAATGTAATGAATCATACATTCTATTAAATCTATCTATACATAAATGAATACTAAAATTCCCATTATACCACTTACGAGTCTCTCCAAAATGGCGCATGATTTAATGCGACAGTTGGTTCGTTTTAAAACAATTTATTAAACGTTTGTGTTCACAGTTAAATATTAGCTTTACCTAATGTAGTCGCTGTTGAGTGTAATTTATTACTATGAAATATGAAATGTTTTTAGTATTTATTTAAAGGGATGTTTAGAAGCTATCTTGTAAAATATGTATGTAAGCTGAGTCTGCTGAGTACAAACAAACATTCTACTAAACATATGTCAGTCTGCAACACTCTTCAAACAACTCGGACTGTCAGAGTCAAACTTTGGAAAGGGGGTTCTGACACGGGGCGAAGCGTTTGATTTATAGCGTTGAAATAAAACAGGTACAACCACCTGAATTGAGAAGTCACACTCGTATGTGAGTATAAATTAATGCTACATTGATGATCATGAACATGTTTGATTCAGGTTAGGAACGCGTTGAATCAAAAGATCAGGGTTTAAAGGAAAGTCGGGATTGTACAAAAAATCAGTTTGTACAAAAAAAAATATAAAAGTGTTGGCACAGTGCAAAAAACTATAGCTGTCTAAATATGCACATGTAACTATAGGCACAACCTAAATTGTTCGTATTCGTGAAATCCTTGCTGCGATCTGGGGGGCGCACAGTATTTATATGATATAACCTAAACACCGTATACATACCATTCATGAAGTATATTTTTTTGGATAACTCTTACAAAATTCGTCTTTACAAGCATTTTCCGATCTATGATCATACTACAGAGTACATGATTCTAATAACAGCTATGACCATTTTCCTGCGTCTTAAATATGTCGTGGGGAGCAGTAGTTATTTATAGAAAACTTACAATCAATAAGTTCGAGGTCCTCAGTCTGACGGTACGTCGCTTATTATCCTCTGACATTTCGATAACGGATACAGACGAGGGCCACTCAACTATAATATGTATTAACATTCACTACCGTACCGTTATTGTTATCCAACGTAGGGGTTACAATTGGTTATAAAATAACAATTGCTTATACATAGCCCCTGATAATTTATGTTGATTTCTATTAAGATAAGTTTTTAATATTCGTTTCAATTTCTTTACGTAGACTCGGAGACAGATATCCGCCCGTCATCAATAATCTTAGATTTGAAAGATATTTCAGATATTCACTCATTGTAATGTAATGCAAATTGTAATATAACATGAAATTAGGCTGACATATAACTTTAACATATTAACTACGTTTATGTGGTTCAGCTTCCATCAATAATACCAAAATTAGGGTCGTTGTAGTTCTTCTCTTTTTTATTATCCGTTGTTCTGAATGATCAAATTATATTGCTAGTATTTTTGCAATAAATTTGTACAGGTGCGGTAAAGACAAATTTCAAAAACCTTTTACATGTTTCTTACTCGTACCATTGATATGGTTTCCGAGTCAATGTACCAAAGATACCAAAAATATCTTCATAATTGTACAGTCTGATAATAGTGACCACATAGAACTGATCCCGGAGGAAATCGAAGCTCGAAATTAACGTCGAATGAACGATTTGAACTTTAGGTCCCGGAGGTTTGGCAATAGTTTAATTAACGGTGGGCGGCATAATGTTTTGGTTAGCTAAAGAGTCTAATAGAGATAGGGGTCGTTACGTGTCAACGTGGCGTTCGGTTGTGCAATTTAACGCAACTATGGGTAAAGAAAACTGCTCCGCAACTCGTAAAAGATTCGGTGTATGTGGTTGTGGTTTTTTCGCAATAAAATTTTTATCGGTCTTTCTCCCAATTCTCTCAGGACATCGCACTTAGGCAACGTCTCTATTGCAACCATTAACTACCCAATATTTTTAATTGAATATTACTTCATATTATAGAGTTAGAAAAGAATCATTGCAGCTACGACAAGACGTCATAACAGCTTAAAAACAGACGACAGTTTGGTTGTAATATATTAAACTCTTCGCAGTCCGCATGGGAATTGGAAAGGCAAACGCTTAGAATCAAAAATTATTATGCAAAGATATGTGTAACACAGAAAAAACTGACCCCGAAGTTTATTCAAAAACAGTGCTATAAAATAGTACTTCTGTATAAAGTTATTTTTATAGAACGTACTGCGAAAAACTTTTAGAGCTGTCCAAAGATTTACGACAAGCCAAATGAAATATGTAATAACAAACAGAGGTCAGAGTCAAGGAAACGTATATCAAAGCACAAACGTTCCGTGTTCATCTGATATCTATCTATCCATTCGTCAAATAACAGCGTTCGGTATTGCTGACTACAGTAAGTGATATAGCTCTAAACATGTCACCGCTACAGAGCTCCGTGCGCTTCGTGACAAATGTACAGCAGAACTGTGTGGTGATATTCCTGGAAATTGTAAAGAAAAGTTATTTTAAAAAATAGTCGTCATAGATACATCGTCATAAATTACATTGATAGATGGATTTAGTAATGTATAGTGGGACAGAACAACATTTGATCATTGTTATACTTGAACTTAAAAGAATATAAATTTAATTCATAAAGAGAAATTGGTTTCAAAAAATAAAAAATAAGATCTCTAATTACTCATTGTTTCAAATAGTTACATATTACATTGAAACTAAATTATTCATGACAGATCCGAAGAATTTAACTACAGAACGACAAACTACTACATTCATATACTCGTACATACACTAGCTGTTCTCGCAACTTCGTCCGCGTGAAATTCTAAAATTCTAAAGTAGCCTAAGTTACTCCTTATTAAATCAGCTACCTGCTAGTGAAAGTTCCGTCAAAATCACTCCAAACGTTCCAGAGATTAGCCGGAACAAACAGACAGACAGACTAAAATAGTAAAAAATATTATTTTGGTATATGTACCGTATATAGATTTACATATGCAAATGCATATGTACATATGTACCAAATGGTAAAAAGTGGTTATTTTAATATTAAAAACAGACACTATAATTTTATTTAGCTGTATATAATGAAATGAACAATTCAACGATTTGCATTTACACGCGACTTCTTTCTTGAATCAATAAACCTTAAAATGCATTTCACCAATTACATTGTACTATTCAAATTGAAGATAGCTTTTCCAAAGATCAACTACTCCAGCTGGGGGAATTTTCAATTGGTTTCCTTAATGCTTCCACTAAAAGGCAATCCAGTGGCATCTTTTATTAACTCGCTCAAAGTTTGGGTCTAATTATAAAGTTTTGTACTTTACGGCTTCAAGAAAAGGTTTTTATTCTCTTTTCATTTGCTCTTCCAGATGAGAATCAGTTCTATGAAATCTTTTTAGACGGAATTTTTATTACAATTATTATTATATCGATCCAGAGACCAACGCATCTCAAAAACTTTAATCTTACAGACCTGACGTGCTTCTGCTAGTTTCATCACTCTCGTCTTGCACGAAATTAAAATTGAAATATCATACTGAATTTTAAAAGCTTCATTTACACTCTATTTGAATCATTTTAGTGGTAGAATTCTTCTTGTATATTCGTAGTGCAGAATTATTAAAAGCAACTTTCTCATAACCATACGGATGTTAACCTCATGACAAACTACATACTTAATCTATGAAACCTAATATCGAAACAGTTCTGTTCTTCGTCCTTTACATAGTACCATTAAATATACTTGTTGGTACTGGTTTAGGTTGACTGATCGCAACCATTTCTATTGTGTTACCTCTACGCGCTTGTTATTTCTATGCGCTTGCCCTCCCCCCCGCTTACTTACGTATCATGACGCCTGTATTCCCCGAAGAGGTAAGCACAGGGGTGTAGCACAAGCACTCCCGCGTTTCAACAGTTACGTTTACTTCCTATTATGGATGAACCTAGTTGTATTCCGGACACAAATCCAGACTCCAAGACACTACTAGAAATATAAAATTAGATAAATTCAATAGAACCCAACCCGGGATTCGAATCCAGGGCCTCGCGATCGGCAGTCAACGTATCAAATAAATAGAACTATCAAGCTATATCGAATTGCAACTTTTAAAGAAAATAATTTTTTTATAAGTAACATATAGAAATAAACGTTTCTAAATACTTTCAAAATGGTTTAGTAGTAACTAAGTAATTATATTAATGTCTTTACTTGACTCTACTGAAAATTACGCTCCATTATGAACGAGATTCTAACAGACTGATAATTCTAAGCCTATATAAATTCCGTGGTGTCTCTTTATAACGCTAGGGACGTGAATAAATCATTTTGATTTATAATTTATGTGCGGAATCTCTATTGTTATCGCTCTACTGTTTCGAAGCGAAATTTTATGTTCACTACAAACCAGATCAAACCAGTCGTGTACGAATGAAACTGGATATAACCGGCTTGTTGTAAATAGTACGATCGTTTGCTTTACATATAACGCTTGTTTTAATCTGTATTGGGCTTTTGGGATTAATAATACCAAATATTGGCAATCGGCTGGTATTAGTCCGATATTGAACTATAGTGAAATATTAGAAAATTCCGGTTCGGAGTGCAGCAATGGAGCCTGTTCCAGCACACGTTTGTCGATGGCATGTGTCGTACGCTAACAGGCAAGATAAAAACTATATAATGTCATGAGAATCAGCTCTTACAAAGAGTAAAGTTGAAGTTCATCATAATTCTTCAGTACCTACATACATAGAAAAGCTCTACGAAAACTTATTTATTCGATTTTCAGCTTCGAGTTACCAACAAAATGAAACTGAAACTGTAATTTGAATTGTAATCTCATTGAATACGTGTAGTTGAACACTTAATATCAAACAGAGCACTTGAAATCAAATAGTAATCCGGCAGGAGTATGAAGCAATCAAAAAGCTATCATGAGTGGCAATTAAAAGAGCCGTCCCGTAGGGTTTCCGATCGGTACTGGCTAATCGGAATGTCACTGGCATTCGACAACAAGAGGATTAGATTTCGTACACAAAAAGTGTTAACTAGGTTTATTTCTTAAATGTTTCTGGACCTTTATTAAGTTGCACATAAATAAAATGTAATGTTATCACGTTATTTAATATTTACAATATATGAGGTCAGCATTTGTAAAAATGTAGATGAAAAGAACACAAAATCTGTGCACATTTGATTGAATAATTGTAACGTTTTGTTTATCTACGACCAAGAATCGCATATCGTCTATTCAACAATGATTAAAAATCATTCAACTTTAACAATTATATTTCCTAAAAAAATATATTGAAAAAGATTAGAATGAATTTATTTTATATTTATATTGTAAAAATCATTAGCTTTTCAACAATGCACTAGTTAATAATAAAATATTTTAAATTCTTTAATTGAGCATTGGACTAGAGTTACTCGTATTTGGATATTACAATATTTAGATTTATCGAAATGTAATACGACTGTTATTCAAAAATTAAGAAAAGATAATTTTTGGTTTTAGATGTCGGTGTCTATTATTATAAATTTTCTTCAACACAGTTGGGACGAACGAGCCATTGATCCGGAGAATAGCTAGCGATTACAAATTAGCATAACAATATCGGAGCCGTCGGTAATGGCGAGAGGCTTCCACGGAATTCCCGCTATATCGCATCGCAATAATACTAAGGCACGACAAAAGACCTGCAAAATTATCGTATTTGTATTTCGAATGTAGCGTACATTGAAAATTCCATTTGTATATCTGCCAATCTCCAATTGATCAACGTCGTAACATATGTAAATAATATGTAACGTCTATAAATAATGTTTACATGAGGGTATCATCTCATTACCTATATACTTAAGCATATTACAATTATTAGGCAAGTATAGTAGTCAAGCAACAAAATACCAAAAGACACTAATAATCCCTCAAATAACAAATTGACATCCATTATTAAATTAAATCTTTGTATAGAAACATATTACATAGTAAATTATTATTTAAATGAGAAACATGCTCGGTATTATGTAACTCCAGCGCCACAATAAATTACTTCATATTCTAATATTCTAACATAAGTCCTTATTTAAAAAATGCCTAGTATACCTATGGAGGTTCTTTCGCAGCTTCTTCTCCATAACGAGGCATTTTCCGAGGTGGTGATAGTTTCATTTTTTCATACAAAAAGTATTCTAAGGAATCGATTTGAATGAATGCCAATTGAATTCGAATATGCTATTCATGAACTTATTTAAGCAAATGTATATTCAATATTTAAGCATCAATGTTGTTATCAGGCTATTGTAGGCCACTGCTGAACACAGGCTTCCCCTGAAGGGTTATGCCCACCATCCCCACGCTGGGCATGTGGGTTGAGGATCGCAGAGCACAGCTTCTCGCACGACCTACGCTGCTGTCCCTGGGCGACCAGGACACGTAGCTGTGCCTCGACTGACCGCGTAAAATCGCGTAGTCTTCTAATCAGGTTGATAATGATAGTTATATTGGTTAAATAAATCGCCTAATTAGTTTGGAAGCAAATGAAGAATATTAAAATGGGAACTTTCTTCTGACATTTAACAAAGGAAAGCAACACAGTCGACTCTTTTACACTCCTCGATAAAGTTATAAGTATCGAGTATGTCTATCGGTGATAGAGCGATGAGTAAAAATTTAAGGGATGTAAATTAATAGTTATTACCAGGTTAATTAAAATATCAAGATATTTATGATATTACCTTTTTCGAAATAAGCTATGAGATTGTTGAAAAGGAATTTAAGTCCATATACCTAAATTTAGCACCACGCCAGTAATCCTCGAAGAGGTAGGCATAGGAGTGTAGCACACTCCCACGTTTCACCAGTTACGTGTACGTCCCACTA